>ML681988.1:2190168-2471076 GCA_007922195.1 Podocnemis expansa | reverse complement strand
GCCCCGCCCGGGGGCCGGGGCTCCAGACTTTGGATAGTTGCCCGCCCTGCCCGGGGGCCGGGGCTCCAGTCTTCGTGGGGTTGTACAGAGACATTCGGCCGGTCGGTGGGAGGGCGCACCCCAGCTAATTCCCCATTCCTGCCTGTAGGAGGCACCCTCGCGACGCGCCGGCCGTGCCAGACGCCTACAGTCCCATCCTCTTGCACAAAAGTAGAAGCTAGCTACATAGAGCCCCACCTGTGGAAAGAGAAAATGTTTGTTTTTTGTTGCTTACACAATCTGGAAACCTCGAAAATGAGACAGCTGAGAGCCGTGAGTGAGGCCATGGCTCCCTGCTTGGCGCTCGTTAGCTTCTGGGCTCTGGGCACATCCTTGTGGCCATCAGCACCTGCCCCAGGCCCATGGTCACTCCACATTTGGGACCAGCCTGGATGGGGCGAGAGTGGGATGGAGCCAGCACTACCTCTCCAGTTATGGACTTGTCAAAGGGCCTGTCCCTTTCCCTGCCCAGGGACAACCGAGTGCCCTGTATCTTTTCCTATCATGTGTTGCCTGTGGCCCTGTGCCCACTATACTCCTATAATCTCTACATCCTTCTCCATGCTATATGCCCCTGTATCTGCCACTCTGACCCCACTATATCAGCTCCTGCTTACACAGTACACCCCTCCCCCACCGCATTCTTCAACCCTGTCCCCCCAGCCCTCAGCACCCTTACCACCTCCTGTTGTACCCTCAATCTCCTTTAGCCATCTACAACTCCCACTCTTCTCAGTATGGCCACACACAGCCCCCTCCCCCTCAGTTTGCTCACAGCCTCCTTCCACCCTAGTTCCCCCTATGTTCCCCACCACAATTTCACTCACCTTGCTCTCCTCTTTATTCATGCCAACACCAAATCCTGGGTACTCAGGGCATTTGAATGATCACTGCTGAAAGAGCTGGGGGAAAGGAAAATATGCCCAAATCTCAAGGAACTAGAGTAAGACAGGAGCTGATCAGGAGGCAGAAACTAGGGCCAGAGCCTTTGCTCACAACCCCTAAAAAGCTAGGTGCAGTACCTCCTGTAGGAGGCACTGAGGATTCTGTTCTCCAGGCACTTTTAAGCACCTGCTTTGGGCCTGTTTAGAGGGGTAAAATGCTGGTCCAACAAATACTCAAACAATGACATATCTGCATTTTCATTAGCAGGGTTATGGCCTTAATGTTGTACTAACAGTCTTTTAAATTTCAAAAGAGAACTCCTTAAATGCTTTCAGTTTTTACAGTTTACTCCTCTAGAGCTCAGGAACAAGGAAAACATTGTCCTGTTATCCTACACATAGCAAGTAGGCAGACAGCACATTTACATTAATGAAAAATGGAATGACAACCAGTGTTGGTTGTTTGAAACACTGAGAAAGTATTTGTGGAGGGTGCCTGAGCCGGGAGATTAGCTTGTTTAGTCTCTAGAAAATATGTAGTGATTTGATGTTTAATCACTTTTGTTTCCAACTATCTATCTGATCTTTTTTGATTTCTTTCTAGCCAGGTTTCTGTTATAGATGCATCTATCATTTTCAGGTCACATCAGTTCTAGTGGGTTTAGTATCTAGCATCTCCATTTTGTTAATTAGCTGAGATTTTAGGACTAATACCCCTATTTCTGAAAAATATGTCACTGGATCTTTCATGATTAGGCATTGCTAGACTTACTTTTTAAATGGCACCTCTTGCACCAAGTTGGCCTCTGTTGCTTTGGTAGGAGGTTGGTTCAGTCTTGCTTTAGAGACTTTCCTCCACCACCTTCACTTCCTGCAACAAGTGGGTTCTTCCTCTTCTGTTCTCCCATTCAAGCACTGGCTAAAGTTTAGCATTCATATTTCTAAGTTACAAGCTGTTGGTCAGTTTTGATAGTAACAATGAAGGCTGATGCTTGGAATGAAATCCATATTATCTAAGTCAAAGCAGAAAAGACATGCTTCCTGTGAGATGGGAAGCAAACCAAGCCTACTGGTTCTCCAGATGTATTCAGAGGTGTTAGTTTTGACCTCTAAAGCCCAAAGAGTACATCTACACAGCAAGCAGAAACCCTGAACTGCAAGTTTAAGAAGCCAGGTCTACAAATTCAGGTTCACACTAGAGTGCTAAAAATAGCCGTGCAGATGTTTGGGATTGGGTTGGAACTAGAATTTTCCTACAAAACTTTCAGTTAATCAGACTAAGGATTTATTATGGTCTAAAAGTACGCTTGGAATATAAACTTTCATGCCTCAGGGTATAAGAAACCTACTAGCTGACAGGGATTAGGCAGAAACACTGTCTATGGGCAAATTATTGCATAATTAGTATTACAAAATTTCCTGAATTTTTTTTTCCCTTTGATGGTACATCTGGAATTGGTTACTGCCAGAGACAGGATAATGGAGTAGATGGACCAATGATCAGATCCAATATGGCAATTTCTATATTCTTAACCCTCTACTCCAAACTTGCCTGAATTTGCAGAAATCTTGTATATAGTTGTTAAATCAACATGCTTCATAACTAAGAGAAATAAGAAACAAAACCCACACTTGGATCTGCATTGAAATGTTAATATGCTTGAAATTTACATATGGAAATAGATGCAATAGTTTTGGCCTTTAAAAAATGGCCAACTTGAATTGGTTACTTCTCTGTAAATTCTAAGGCCTGGATTCTTTGATGTCCCGCAGCCCAGGTGGGTGAGGTGAACGTAAGTGGCAGTACATCACTTTTCTACCTACCTGATATTGGGGAACCTTGGGCCTAACTCTATTCTCTAGCACAAATGAGAGCAGCCTTATGGTTGATCTAAGTTTCACTGGTTGGGAATGACCTTGGAAGGACTCTTAGCCAGGCAGGGATCACTGGAGCAAAGAGGACAGAAATAGGTGATACAAAATCAAATGTGTCAGCTTTTTGCCACCTGGATATTTCCCTATGCCAGAGGAATTCCCAGATCACTGTTCAAAAACAGCCCGTCTTCCACTCCTTTGCACCAAGCTAACAAGAGCAAAGATCTACCCTTATGTTTTGGTGTAATCTTAATATTGAATGTCCTGATTACTTTGGCATGTTGTACCCATGGCACTGATGTGCATTATGTACAAAATATTTTATATAATTTGTTTATATTTGTAGAAATCTTTGCATGTGCTGTTATTGGCTTGCTAAGAAAAACATTCTTTAAAACCCCAAAAGCATATTAAAGTAAACATGTAGCAATACATTAATACTATATAATAATATATTAATATTTAGAAATGCACTCCAACTTTGCAATTTATGCTATTTCATTTTTCCTAACTCTCCTTCAGCCACAAGTAATTAAATGTTTGATGTTAACATTACAAAAAACGATCAGTCCTTATTGAAACTATGACTTTGCTGCAGTAGGATAATTAGCTCCTTTTTCTTTCAGATAAATGATAACTTGCAATTTTAAACAGCAGAAAGTGCTTCATTATTTTCAAATTTATGTTTTTAATGAAAAGCATTCTGTGTCCTCTAGATTTACAATGCAATTTCAATACTCCAATTCCTTCCTTAAAGGGATAAACAGATAAAAAGCCTTTGAAAGAGGCATTACTAAAAAGCAGATTTGTTTCATGGTTCCAAATGGACCTCAAACCATACCTAATGTAACTGTGCAATA
The DNA here is from genome assembly GCA_007922195.1 of Podocnemis expansa. Classification (NCBI taxonomy): domain Eukaryota; kingdom Metazoa; phylum Chordata; order Testudines; family Podocnemididae; genus Podocnemis; species Podocnemis expansa. The sequence goes on along the minus strand of ML681988.1, from coordinate 2,467,418 downwards.
CTATGTCCCAGCTTACACAGGAAGAGAACTTATATCTCTTCAGGATGCATGAGGTTTCTTTCATGCACACGGGAAAGGAGTTTAGATGAGATGAACACAATTTCTTCACCTATATTTTGCCACAAGCTTTAATGAGAGAATTTTTTCACTTTGGTCCAGAAGATAGCTGGAAGCTAGGGTGATGTTGGCTGGTAACTTGAGTGCTAAGACCGGGACCTGGAGATATAACACAAACCTCCATTGGCCATAGTGATGAGAGTGCCTTTCTTGGCCTATGAGAACTGGAGAACAACCATTGAGGGTGGCAAACTTCAGTGCAATGTTCTGATGAATGCCTGAGGTGTTTAAAGCAATTTCTCCAATAAAGAGACTTTTTTTAGATATCAGACTGTAAAAAGGACAGGACGACACTGTCATTCATTTCATACCAAGTAACAAAGTCCCCTCATGGGGACATTTGGGCATGGACTTAAAAGTTCTGTATTTGCACTGACTGAGTTAGTCCTGCCACTAATGTGAACTTGGGACCGTTATATTTGCACCTGTGGCATCCACTTGGAGGAGTTGCAATGCAGCACTTTCTCATGCACTGCTGATATTTACACACACCTAATGTCAGTGGAACATAGAAATTCAGATATGGGCTGGCTACTCCAGCTAATACAATCACCTTATATTTAAGAGTTCTTCTGGATGAAGCTTGGCATGTCTCAAACAATATCACAAGCATGTCTTTGAGAAACTTTCTTCATTTAGCCAGTCCAACGGCATACTACAGGACTTGGACAAGCAGGTTGAAATGAATTTGTACACACAAAGAATGTACCAGACATGATGCAGCATGAGTGCTAGCACCATTTTTCCCCCTGAGAAGTGATAGAAGGTAGCAGGAACAGAAAGAAGCAGCATGAAAACAGTGATCCTGCAGCTGAACGTGCACTTGAGAAATCTACTAGAAAGTTTAAAGCATATGTCAGGTGCTGGCAAGGCAAGGTTTGTCTGACAGCTGCAGGTTTTCTTTAATCCATGTCATATGTTTGAACCACAAGCAAGCTGGGATTCTTATGCATCCTGGCTGGACTTGGACACGTCCAGTATAAGTACCTTCCTGTCTGGAAGGCGGAGCGCTAGAATGAACATGCAGTTTTCTGGGCAGGCCTGAAGGATAAAAATGTAGTGATCCCCCCCCCCCCCCCCCCCAATTAGATTTGCCCTTATGTCTAACCACATGCCTGGGGAGGCTGTAAGCTTAGCTTGATGTAACTTGCCTCATTTCTTAGTGTGCATGACTGGGAAAGTGAAGGGAAAGATTAAGTTGTCATAACAAGCACTATAGTGGGGTCTGGTTGGCTAGCTAAGATCAGCAGGAACATCTTGGTATTATTAAAAAAAAAAAAAACAAAAAAAAAAAAAAACCTAATATAAGAGGATAGAGGTCAAATCCTGCACGAACGGTGCATGGGTAGAGCATGTACATAATTTGGTTCCTACAAGGTAACCAAGCTAATCCCCAAATGTGTGATACAGTGTAATGTGTAAATGTATATAAAGGAAGCAGTTTGCTGTGTAACTGTAGCTGTGTGATATGCCCTAAACCCACCTGCTGTGCTTCAGTGTGACCAACTCAGGGTAGCTGTGCTATATGCCAAGGGCACCTGACTGACACAACCTGAAGTCACACTGAGTTCTTGGAAAACCAGGGGAAAGAGGTTTTGGAAGGAATCCTAACCAAGGCTCATTTATTCCATACTTTGATAAAATACAGCATCAAAACTGACAGATGTGCAGAATTTCAAGAGAGGCACAGAATAGCCTATCATTGTTTTCACAGGCTTGTTTAATTCAGAATTAGATGACATACTCCAAAATCCTCCTTTAGACAAAACTCTTAGAGCTAATGGGTTAAATCCTGCTCTCCTGACTAACAGTAACCACACTTACTTGGATGAGATGGCCTTTTGGACTACTAAGGCCTTCAGGGTTTGGTTCAGTGAGATTTTTGCCTTAGAGTTGGATGAGAATTGAAGAATGGATGAAGAATTAAGGGAGTTTTGCCTGAGTAAAGATTTAAGAAAAAGGAAACTGTGTAAGGACTTCAAGACTGGGGAAACTGAAGAATTTTTTCACTGTGTGAAAATAAGTTACTAATTAAAATACCTGCAGTTGTGTTGAGTCTGGGGTTTGTTTTTTTCTTATGATTGTGTAAGTTACAGTACAGTGGCACATATACCCGTGTGCCAGTGTTGAACTGGGATGTGTTACAATTTTTTTCCTTAAGATTTTGTTAGGCAGTAGGAAATGTGAGCAAAAAGTCACCTACTGTGGAAACCTTCACAAGTTTGCCAGTTATGGAGTTGGCCAAACACTGAGCTTTTTAGATATCCCTGAATGGGCCTGTTAAAAAAAATCTGAGACTATATGGTCAAACCTAGCCTGACACTGCTCTTTTAAACAGATAGTGGAATCTTAGCTGAATTTACTTGATTGCATTCATTCAATTCACTGAAAAAAGTTGGAAATACATCTCAGAAGACAGTAATTCAGAAAGCTTAATTCTTTGGCACCAACTGTTTCTATGTGGCCATTGATATCAAACAAAAATATCTAATACAAAATGATTAATCTTTAACAGCTGTTTGTTAGCTTAAAAAAATACACTTTGTTGTTAGCTCACTCACTGCATTAGGGAGGGGGGCTGTCTAATCATTTTTATCTCATCATCACTGTTTTTATTGTCAGAAGATCTCAGATTACAGCTTTCTTCCAAAACAAAACCTTAAGTTGTTTCAGGACTACAACTATGTCTAATATTATCACGCTTTTCAGGAGGACCCTAGTCTTTACCCTTCCTACCAAAATTCTTCTGAAGTCTGAGTTCTCAGATAGCTTCCTACTATCTTTAAAAATATGAGTATTGGCTAGAATGAGGCAAATCCTAAAAAAATTCTGTACAAATAACTCAAATTAATAGCTATCCTTAAAGCTAAATTTAAAGCATTCAAGTGTTGATGTGTTACTGAATAATGTGCACATGGCAGATAACACCTTATACATTGGACAAATAGGATGATTGCTGCGCAAAAGAATAAACGAACAGAGCTGATATCAGAAATCACAAAACAAAGAAACCAGTTGCTGAGCACTTCCATCTTTCTAATCACTCGATATATGATTTGTTAACAACTGTCATCAGAGATGTGACTGGGACATCAAGACTTCAAAGAGAAACAGCTGAACTTGAATTAATATGCAAACTAAATTCTCTGACAGCAGGATTGAATCGAGACTATGGGTTCTTTTCCCATTACAAAAGGTAATTTGACTTCAAGCTTCACATGGTTTGAACCTAATAACTGCTCTGATTTGCTGTTACTGTATGACCTGATCCTATGTTTTACATCCCCTTGCATTTATTTTCATTCCATTCTGTAAGTTTACCCATCTTCGAAGCATCTGACGAAGTGGGATTTTTTTCCCCACAAAAGCTGATGCAAAAAATAAATCTGTTAGTCTTAAAGTGCCACACGACTCCTCATTTTTTTTGCTGGACTAGACTAACATGGCTATCCCTTTGGAAACTGCCATTTTGTATGACTTCTCCTGATATCAGAGAAAAGGTAAAATCTAACTAAACCAACTTGCATTGGTGAGAGAAAAACAGGTGTGATGCTGTCTAAAGGAGAGAGGTAACCATCTACACTAATACAGTGCCCACTTTTATAAAATTATGATAAATCTTGTACAAAATATACCTTGTGAGGTGGTATTGGCAAAGTGGTAATTTGTTGAGTATTATCTTGTCGTGTGTAACAACATTGTGTGTGGAGTTAAGAAATTTTGCTATATGCTTGTAACTCAAACATGTGAGTATTCACAAGCATAGTTCAACTGTAATTATTTAGAATGATGCTTTGTGCTCTCCTAGGAAACATACTGTAGCCTAGTTTGACACAGTAACAAATACAAATCAGTTTGAGGCCCCAATGACACTTAAAGCACCTCCTCTGCTTCTTTAGTATTCCGGAAAAGTGGGGGGAGACTTGTGTGGAGCTTACTACGTTTAGGGGTCAAGAAATGGAGAAAGCAATAGATTCCACCACTATTGGGGCTGCTGCTGCTGCTGCTGCCGCCGCCGTTGCAGTTGTTATTTAATAGATGACCTTTCTATTAACTTAAGTCCTGTATGTGTCTGGTTTTGTGTTCCCTGTGCTTTCCCACTCTTCTCCAGTTGGTGGCACAATGAGGGGGCAGGTCCCAGCCTTGCCTCCCCCCCTTCAGGCCTGGAGACAGCTCAAGTAGGGGGCCAGAGGAGGGGGTCTCTGCACTGTTGTAGGGGAGCAGAGAAGGGGTTCACAGCTCCGAGCCTTGCCCCCCTCCCTGAGGCCGGGAGGCAGTTTGCAGCTCAGTGCAGTTCACATGTGGTCAGCTCATGTAGAGAGGAATCTTGGAGGCAAAGGATAGTCACTGGAGACAGCTGAACTAGGGGATAGAGGAGGGAGTTGCTGAAGCCCAGTAGGGTGGCAGAGAAGGGGTTTGCTCCAGATTTGATCTACTTTTCTTTGAAGACCAAAAAGTCAAAAAATTAAAATTATATATAAAAACAATTTTTTAATGGAAGAGACAGCCTTAATCTAACACATGAAAAGGCAGAAAATAAGTGCTGCTGATTAGTAACAGTTCTTCTATGAGGAATTTTCATAATAAGCTTCACTACATTTCTGTGCAAAACCTTGGATGGCCAGTGTAGTACATAATTTAGTTTGCTAACAGTTCCTGTGTGAGGAATTTTCATCAGCAACTTCAGTGCATTTGTTTGCAAAAGCTCAGATGGCCAATTTAGTAGGTATAATGTCATGGTCATATTTCCACTGGCCATATGATCTTTTGCAAATAAATGCAAAACTTACTAGTACAAGAACTGTTACCAATCAAAGTGCCTGACAAAGTGGGATTTTCTCCCATGAAAACTCATGTGATAAATAAATTTGATAGTCTTTGAAAGAGCTGTTTAAAAGACTCCTTGTTTGTACCAATCTGAAGCTCTAGTTTTCTGCCTTTAGTTGGTTTAAGGTCATATCTTCCTTAAAAAAAAAAATTATTATTGGCAACCTTCTGTCTTTTAACTTCAGTGATGTCTTTGCAGTAGTGGTGTCTGGTTCGTAGGCAGTGTAGTTAGCTATTTGTATCCATCTCCTTGCAATCACTATCCTTACTTCCATCATAGCAAAGCACAGAATTCTCTGTTACAGCCTCAGCACAGAGAACAGCACATCTTACATCCTCCTCCTGCTCAGCTTGCAGAATAAATCATCACATCTTTCATTTATAGCTTCATTTTTAGAAATGTCAGCTGTTCAACAAAGTATTCATTGGTGAAGTCAGGTGAAATCCTAGCCACACTGAAATCAGTAACAAACCTCACAGCCAGGTAAAAGGTGTGTATGGATCTTGGAAGTCTGGAATACTGAGGGGAAAAAAAAAGCAAGGTGTCCTGTGGCACTTAAAGACTAATAGATTTATTAATTGCATGAGCTTTTGTGGGAGAAAAATCCCACTTCATCAGATGCTTTGAAGATGGGGAAACTTACAGAAGGGGGTGAAAGTAAATGCAAGGGAGTGTAAGACATGGGATCAGATCACACAGTAACAGCAAATCAGAGCTCTTACTGTATGACCTGATCCCATCTCTTGCTCCCTTGCATTTATTTTCATCCCATTCTGTACGTTCCCCCGTCTTCAAAGCATCTGATAAAGTGGGATTTTCTCCCATGAAAGCTCATGAGATGATAAAATCTGTTAGTCTTTAAGTGCCACAGGACACCTTGCTTTTTTTGCTGGACTAGACTAACACAGCTGCCCCTTTGGAACTTGGAATACTGAAGTATTTTGACAAAAGACATTTAGCCTGGCTCCTGTGTAGAGGTGCACAGTAAAGGGACAAAGTAGAGCAAATAAAACAATGAATTCCTCCATCAAACATGCGAATGACATCAATCTAATTGTTAACTCAATATTGTACTGATGTTCAGCAGCAACACAGCTGCATAGTGAAATATTTCATACCGTGGATGCAGAAAGAAAATTCAAAACAGAATCTAAAGATCTTTTCATTTTCTAATTTGCAAACATAGGGTCTGATTCTGATCCATAGATTCCAAGGCCAGAAGGGACACTATGATCCTATTGTCTTACACCACCTCTGCCCCCGCTCCCAATACAGAACTCCCTCCACAATAATTCCCAGAGGAGACTTTTTAAAATCTCACTAACACCAACCTAACATCTGCCTAATCTCACTGACTTAAATGGAACTACTACTGAGGCAGCTGACTGGACAAATGGTGCTGGGTAGGAAAATCCTTGGAGTGACGCATGCTGACTGGGCAGAAAAGCCTTCTGGAGTCCTGCACTGGCTTGGCAGGAAAGTGCAGAGGCATTTTGTGCTGACAGAACAGAAGGAACTGGGTAGAAGAACCACTAAGGTGGCTTGTGCTGAGAGGGCAGGATAGAGTGGAGGAAGAAAACACTGAGCTGGTGGCTTATGCTGATTGATCAGTAGTTGCTGGGCGGGAGAAGCCTGAAGGTGGGTTGGGTTGAGTGGACAGGACTACTGACAGGAGAAGGGTGGAGGCAGGATGTGATGACTGGACTGAAAAATTTGATAATAAAGCCCAAACGCTACTCATATTGACACAGAGGAGCGAGACTTCAGAAAGGTAGCCCACGCTGACTGGGAAGGAGGTGCTGAGTGGAAAAGTACTCAGCCCCCCTGCAATACCTTGGCAGGAGGTACGGGGTAGGAAACTCCAGAGGGAGCTTCTGCTAATAGGGCAGGAGCACTGGGTGGGAGGACGATTGAGGTGACTAGTCAGGAAACAATTAGCAGGAAAAAACATTCAGGTGACTCAGGCTGATGAGGAGCAAGGCCCTGCAAGGGAAGACCACTGAGGAGACTGAGGGAGATTGGGCATGAGGTGCTAAGCAGGAAGAACACAAAGGCGCCTCTGGCTGACAGGCCATGAGGCACTAAGCGGGAAAAACACTGAGGTGACTCAGTTCACTGAGCAGAAGGGAAGGGAAAACCATTGAGGTGACTCAGGCAGATTGGGAATGAGGCACTAGGTGGGAAAGCCACAAAGGTGATTTGGGCTGATGAGGCAGGAGGCACTGGGCAAGAGAACTACTGAGGTGACTCATGCAGACTGTGGAGGAGGCAGCAGGCAGGTAAACCACTGAGGAGACTCAGGCTGACAGGATGGAAGGCAGTGGTGCATGAGGCACTAGGAGGGAAAAGCACTGAGGTGGCTTCAGCTGACTGGGCAGGAGGCGCTAAGCAGGAAAACCAGTGAGCTGGCTTAGGCGGATGGGGAGGAGGCAGTGGCATGGAAAACCACTGAGGTGATTCAGATTGCCTGGGTAGAAGGCCCTAAGGCAAGAAAACCACTGAGGTGATTGAGGCTGAGTAAGCAGGAGGCATTGGGCAGGAAAACCATCAGGGTGACTGGGTAGGAAGTGCTGGGAGGGAAAACCAGCGCTGTGACTCAGGCAGACTGGGCATGAGGCAGTAGGTGGGAAAACCACTGAGGTGACTCAGGCTGACAGGGGAGGAGGTGGTGAGTGGGAAATTGTCTGAGGTGACTCAGACTGACTGGGTAGAAGGCGCTAGGTGAGAAAACCTCTGAGGTGACTCAGGCAGATGGAGCAGAAGGTGCTGGGAGGGAAAACCAGTCATGTGACTCAGGCAGACTGGGCATGAGGCGCTAGGCGGGAAATCCACTGAGGTGGCTCAGGCAAACTGGCAGGAAGTGCTGGGTAGGAAAACCACAGAGAAAACTCAGGCTGACAGGACATGAAGCTCTGGGAAAGAAAACCACTGAGGTGACTCAGTGTTGCTGAGCGCAAGAAAAACAAGGAATTGGGTGGCACGACTCCTTGTTTGTTTTGCTGGACTAGACTAATACAGCTCCCCCTTTGGAACTGAGAAGAAGGGGCATGAAGGGAAAACCAGTGAGATGACTCAGGCAGATTGAGCAGGAGACAGTAAGTGGGAAAACCGCAAAGTGACTCAGGCTGAATAGGCAGGAGGTAGTGGGAAGGAGAACCACTGTGGTGAGCCAGGCTGACAGGACAGAAGGCAGTGGGGTGTGGGGAGGGGGCACCCCTGACTGGGGAGTAGGCAGGTTAGAAAACATCTGAGGTGACTCAGTCTGACAGGATGGAAGGCAGTGGGTGGGAAAACCACTGAGGTGACTTGGTCAGACTGGACATGAGGCATTAGATGGGAAAACCACTGAGGTCACTGGGCCTGACAGGAGAGGAGGCAGGGTGGAAGGAGCCACTGAGGTGACTCAGGCTGACTGGGCAGAAGGCACTGGGTAGGAAAACCACCAGGTGACTCAGGGTGACAGAGTAGGAAATGCTGGGAAGGAAAACCAGTGATGTGACTCATGCAAACGGGACACAAGATACTGGGTGGAGAAACCACTGAGGTGACTCAGGCTGACAGGAGAAAAGGCAGGATGGGGGGGGACCACCATGGTGATTCAGGCTGACAAGACAGGAAACAGCGGGTGTAAAATCAGTTAAGGTGACTCAGGCTGATTGGGCAGGAAGTATTGGGCAGGACAAACAAGGAGGAAACTCCGGCTGACTGGGCAGCAAATGCTAGGCAGGAAAACCTCTTTAGTGAGTCATGCTGATTGGACAGGAGGCCGTGAGCGGCAAAAACAACTGAGGTGATTCAGGCTGACCATGGAGCAGGCGCAAGGTGGGAAACCACTCAGGCTAACTGTGCAGGAGGTGCTAGGCAGAAGAAGCACTGAGGTGACTCAGGCTGATTGAGAGAAGGCACTGGGTGGGAAAATCCAGAGGCACCTTAAACTGACCGTGGAGGAAGTGGTGACTGGAAGATGCCCAGAGAGGGGTCACAGTGACTGGGCAAGAGGTGCTGAGCAGGAAACCCCTCAGGTGCCCTACACTTGCTTGGCAGGAGGCACTGGGTTGGATGTTACAGAGACAGCTTGTGCTGACACAGGAGGGCACCCTAGGAAGAAAAAAGGGCAGAGATGGCTTGTGCTGACTGCGCCGGAGTGAATGGAAAGGAAAAAAACTAACATGGCTGGCACTGAAATGGCAGTGGGCAATGTGCACAAAAGACCAAAGGTGGATCATACTAACATTGCAGGAGGTGCTGAGTGGGAAAGCACAGAGCTGGCTCTTGCTGAGTAGGAATGAGGTCCTCAGTGAGAAAGCCCAGAGGTACATGCACTGATTGGGCAGACCTAGTTAGGTAGAAAAACCAGAGAGCAAACTTTTGTGGACAAGAAAGGCTGCATGAGAAATCTGTGCAGTGACTTCCACTGATATGACAGAGCTGTGGGGCATTGGGGGGGGGGGGGGATGGAGGCAAATTGTTACGACTAGTACAAGGGTGAGGAATGAAGTACAAGCTTGCAGTGATCTGAGAGTCAAACAGAGAGGGGAATGATAAAGGCATCTTGTGCTGACTGAGGAAAGACCGATAAAAGAGCTACACAGGCCTGAGCTCACTGGACAAGAGGCCCTGAGAAGAGATGAGCTTTGTCTTTCAAGCTGGCCTCTACCAATGTCCCCCTCACACTATGAGCCAACTCAAAGCCCAGCATAGTATGCATCCAGAAGGCCCTGGCAGCTACTGAAAGCTTTCCTTTCTACACCAGGGTTGCAAATCTCTGGGTTTGATCCTCTGACTATGGGATTTAATTACTTACTTCCAGGCTATGGGTTTCATACTGTAAACACCAGCTCATTGATGTCTATATGCTACACATATACTCATACACATCAATTGCCCACAGATCTGAATATTAAAATGAAAGTCGAGAAATAAGTAATTACAACATGAAGTCTCAGGGTCAGACCTGGATAGGTAGGAATTCACCTTCAGCCATGAACTGGCACTGAGAGTTAGAAGTAAGGAAATTTTAAGGAGAGTGAGTGCATTCTCCATTTCATTTCACATTGCCTTGTAAGTGCTGGACACTGCGGACACATCTAACCTGCTCCACTTCTCCCCTTCATTAAAGCAACTAGAAGAACAAATTAGACAAGATAACTGAAGCAGCAAGGAAACTCCACAGGAAGCAGAGTTGAGGTTCTACCTTCAGTAGTCACTGTAACTTTCCCCGCAAGGGCTGCTGCTTGGCTTTTTTGAGATTAGAAGTGGACTCTTTTTCGTGAGCTGCATATTGGCTGTCAGGGTCACACGTGACATGGTGTGGCGAAGGGGTGGCTGTACAGGGTTTGTGGAGGCTATGCTGAATTTGAGCCTTTTTTGCCCCAAATGCCAAGAAATCCCACAAAGCCTGGAAGTGAACAGGGGAGGTGGGGGCTCCTCTCAGGTCCTCCCTGCCACAGAATCCTTCCTCGCTGCTTCTTGCCCTGCCCTAGGGACACTGCCCAGCCAAGCTCAGCTTTGACCCCTTGCTTTACTCTCTGTAATGATCTTGAGGGTTCATGAAAGACGATGCTACTGAATGAGTAAGGAATAGAACTTTAATCATACAGACAGGTATCCAGGTGTGTACCTGGGAGCAGCCATGTTAGATGTTCTCGGGGGCACATCTCCCAATTTACACAACAATGGCTCATGCTAGGGCATGTCTCTAAATTCACAACCTTCTACAAGCGTATCATTACATCTTCCCTCCTAAGGAAAAGAAGTAAACAGTTAGATACACATAAAAGCTTGCTAATAATACATGCACTAACATCTAACAACACATAACAGCTATCTTAAAAAAAAAAAACATGCAGAAGGACAGTCCATAAACCCAGAATATGAACTAGCTAGAGAGGAGGGGTTACTAGCACATCACTCTCAAGTGAGTCTTTACCACCCACTTCCCTTACATATCTCTATGAGTCTTTCTGGATGTTTGATGACTCGATTAGATCTTCTCAGTACTGGTCCTTCATTCAGGTCTGAATTCTCTTGTTCCCTGATGGTTTAATTACCATGTGTAGAAGATATCAGATCAGTCAGGGGAGGCATGCCAGCATGTACAACTTCCACAGTGTTGGAACTTTCTGGAATAAGTTGTAGATCCCGTCGGTTACGTCGAAATGTGTCCCCTTGATCTGTGTGGCCCACGTAAGACTGTGGATGCAGCTATTTTTTAATAGTACCTCTTTGTCCCCAGGTATTAGAGGAGTGATTCCTCAGGCACACACTATCGCCTGGGTTAAGGGATGGAAGATCACAAGCCCTTCTATCAAAATAATATTTCTGCTTCCACTTTTGGTTTTCTTTCATCTTCCGAATGTTACCATTGTTCTTAGATTGCAGCAATTTACCAGTAATAGGTAAATTAGATCTGATCCTTCTTCCCATTAACAGCTGAGCTGGAGAAAAGCCATTCTCCAGGGGTGTACTTCGGTAGACCAGCAATGCTGTATATAGATCACCTCCACTTTCAAAAGTCTTTTTCATCAGGTTCTTTACCGTCTGTATAGACCTTTCCACCAGTCCATTTGATTGGGGATAATTGGGACTGGAGGTTTCATGATGAAAATCCCAATCTGAGGCAAATTGCCTGAACTCTGCACTTGCAAATTGTGGCCCATTGTCACTGAAGACCTCATCAGGAATTCCATGTCTAGAGAAAATTCCTTTCATGCCAGTGATCGCTGACTTACTATTAGTACTGTTCAGTCTGCAAATTTCTGGATATAAAGAATAATAATCAGTGACTATTAAGTAATCTTTCGAACGCCAGGTAAATAAATCCACACCTACCTTCTCATAAGGTCTCTGTGGAACAGGATGGGGTCTCAGTGTCTCTGCCTGTTGGCATGGCAGTTTTTTACCACATTGGTAATGTCGTGATTGATCCGTGGCCAATACATGACCTCTCGTGCTCTTTCTTTGCACTTCTCAATTCCTAAGTGACCTTCATGAATCTTCTGTAACATTTCTTTTCAGAGGTTCCATGGTATTACAACCTTACCACCTTTGAAAATCACCCCATCTACCACAGTCAGTTCATTCCTGCAGTTCCAATAGTCTCTTATACTTAGAGAGCAACTGCTTATTATTTCAGGCCATCCTTTAATTATCACCTCTTTAAGGAGTCCCAATGATTCATCTTTCTCAGTCTCTTCTCTTATGTGTTGCAGTCTTCTGTTAGTTATGGGATTTGCGCTCACAATCATATCTACATAGGCTTGAACTTCTGTTTCCAGTGTCTTCTCAGGTACCATGGGTGCTACTGCTCTGGAAAGTGCATCTGCAGTGAACATAAATTTGCCTGGTGTGTAGGTCACCAATTAATTGTATTTCTGCAATTTGATCATCATTCTTTGAATCCTTAAGGTACCGTCATTTAGTGGCTTGTTAAATAATGCAATCAAGGGCTTGTGATCTGTTTCAACTTCTACTCTCTGTCCATAAATATACTGATTGAATCTCTCACAGGCAAACAAGATTCCTAAAAGCTCCTTCTCAATCTGTGCATATCTAGTCTCTGCATCATTCAGTGATTTGGATGCATATGCCACAGGTTGCCAGCAATCTTCATATTTTTGTAAAATCACAGCACCCAAGCCCGACTGTGATGCATCTGCTGAAATTTTAATGGGCTTCTCTGGAGCAAAAAATTTCAATACTGGTTCCTGTATCAAGTCTTGTTTTAAACTTCTCCATGATTCCTCCTGTGCAGCATCCCAGCACCATTCATTTTTGTCCTGTAGGAGTTGTCTCAATGGTGCTGACTTGGCAGAAAGATTGGGTATGAATTTTCCCAGATAGTTAACCATTCCCAGGAGCCGTTGGACATCTTTCTTTGACTGGGGATGTGGCATCATTTCAATGGCTGAAATCTTCCTCTTATCCGGTTTTACACCTTCATGGGAAATAATGTCCCCTATAAAAGTCAGTTCTCTAACTCCTAACACACATTTGTCCTTATTTAGTTTGAGGTTTGCGGCTCTAGTTGCATCTAACACTTGCCTAAGCTGACGATCGTGCTCCTCTTTTGTAGAGCCCCAGATGATGATGTCATCCATGGAGGTGTCCACACCGCTAATATGTTCATAGATCATGTGTACAGTTTTGTGATACACCTCTGGTGCTGAAGCTATGCCAAAAGGTAAGCGTAAAAATCTGTATCTTCCAAAAGGAGTATTAAATGTGCATAATTTTGAGCTTTCCTCTGTTAATTTTAGCTGCCAAAATCCAGAGGATGCATCCAATTTACTGAAGTATTGAGCATTTGCAAACTGAGCCATAATCTCTTCTCTAGTTGGTAGTTTGAAATGTTCTCTTTGTATAGCTCTGTTGAGGTCTCTGGGATCTAAGCATATGCATAGCTGGCCATTACTTTTTTGCACTATAACTAGGGAGCTCACCCATTCCGTTGGCTCCTCTATTTTTTGTATTACTTGCATTGCTTCCATCCTTTCAAGCTCAGCCTTGAGTTTATCATGGAGTGCAAATGGCACCTTTCTACATGGATGAATAACTGGAGGGATCTGCTTGTTTATGCGGATTGTATGTTCACCTTGCAAGCAACCCAATCCTTGAAACAGATCCTGATATTCTTCAAGGAGTGCCTCATAGCCAGATGCAGCCCTATCTTGTAGTGAGAGCACCCTTTTTACCAGATTCAGTTTCTCACAGGCGGCCAAGCCCAAAATTGGTGTCACCTCCAGGGGCACTACAATGAAAGGCAGCCTGTACATGGTGTTCTTATGGTTAACACTAGCAAAGCAGCGTCCTTGCACAGGTATATTTGTTCCAGAATACCCAGTTACTTTTATGTTTGTTGGTCCCAGCTTGGGTCTTATTCTCAGTCTCTCATAATCTCATGTAGACAGAATGTTAACCTGAGCTCCTGTGTCCAGTTTCAGTGGAATGATTGTTCTATTCACTGACAGAGGCAGTATCCAGTCCCTCTCACTAGGTTTGCTTGATCCCAGTACATCAACAAAGCACTCCTCAGTCTCACTGTCAGTAACTAAATGCACTTGATTTTTGCGCCTTTGGGATCTGCAGCAGTTTGCAAAATGATTGTTTCCCACAGTTATGACAGAGTTTCCCATAGGCAAAACGCTTTTTGGGACCATGCCGTGATCCACACTTGTCACAAGACTGACTGGACTCAGTCTTCCTGATAGCAGGGGTTGGTTTCACATTGTGATTTGAATCACTCTGGCTATATGCTGCTTGTCTGAGTGCATGCACTGTCCCTTCTGGTGAATTCAGCTCTTTTACTTGTGTTTTTACCATTTCAGTGGCCCTACATATTTGAAGGGTTTCATTCAAAGAGATCTCTCCCTCTCTGAGCAGTCTCTCTCTTAATCCATTGTCTGTAATGCCACAAATGAGTCTGTCTTTGATCAGAGACTCTGCCAAGCCACCAAAGTTACAGCTTTTACTGAGTTTCCTTAATTCTGTCACATATTGGTCTATGGTATCATCTAGTTTTTGCATGCATGTAAAAAATCTATGCCTCTCAAAAGTCACATTCATTTTTGGCAAACAATATTCCTCAAACTTAGCCAGTATAATGTTTAAATTCATGCTTTCACCATCTTGAAATTCAAAGTTATTATATACATCCAGTGCCTCCTCCCCAACAACATGCAAAAATACAGATGATTTCTGGCTTTCATCTTTGTTCTGCGCTCCAATGGCAGACAAGTACAACAGAAATCGCTGCTTAAACTTTAGCCAGTTTTCTGCAACATTACCAGACATTTGGAGAGGGGAAGGAGCCTGTAAAACATCCAAGTTTAGAGCTTACACTTACTTGCTGAAGGCTCTTTGTTTTCAGAGATCCCTGATGTTTTGCTGTTTTCAGGTGCAAATGCAGGAATTTTCCTCCAAGTCTTTTTTAGTTTCCAAACTCATTCCCCAACTTCTGACACCATGTAATGATCTTGAGGGTTCATGAAAGATGATGCTACTGAATGAGTAAGGAATAGAACTTTAATCATACAGACAGGTATCCAGGTGTGTACCTGGGAGCAGCCATGTTAGATGTTGGGGGGGGGGGCACGTCTCCCAATTTACACAACAATGGGTCCTACTAGGGAGTGTCTCTAAATTCACAACCTTCTAAAAGCATATCGTTACACTCTCCTCAAGAAAGACGCTGCTGAACGGACTGGCATGCAGTGTGTAGGTTGGCAGAGCTCCGCATATTGTGTCTGAATTGCAGGCTTTTTGTCTCTTTGGCAATAGGCAGACATTATTGCTAGGGCTGTCCTGGACACGCTTGAGCCTGTCCTCTCTGAAAGGGCTTGCTGCTCAGGTGGTGCAGCTGCACGATGTGGCATTCGGATCCTGCCCATGGGTGCCTCTAACCCTACTAACAGTGCTGTGTGGCAAGCAAGGGGTGTCTTTTTTGGCGAAGTTCAGGGGGGCACAAAGTTGTCCTTTTCTTGGTAGGGCAGCAAGGTAAGTCAGGAAGGGTGTGGCTAAGGATGGGGCAGTGAATGTCAATGGGAGGCTCAGGGGAATGCCTCCCTTCCCTGTTCATTTCCAGAGCTTTTCACGTTGGAGACTTTCCCCCGTTGTGTCGAGGAGGGGTGTTCAGGTAAACAAAGGGGGACTACCCTGTATTCAGGGTTCAGGTCTGTTTCCTTGAACCCCTTTCTCCAGCGGGCCCCTTCATGCCCAACTTTCTTGCCTGGGCAAAGAGACCGCCCTCTACGGAGGGAACGAACAGAGGTCTCTTCTCTTCAGCACTCTTTCCTAGCTCAAGGGGAACCCTGACAACAGGGTTTGGCCCTCCTTTGCCATGCTTCTTAGGAAGGCGCAGGGCCCTTGGGCACACCAGGCAAAAGGACTGCCCTGTAAGCAGGGTGTGGAGTCTTATCCCTCTCACTCTTCCAGGAGGGGAGTGTTTCTGCGCCAGGGCCTGAGCAACCGCCCTTTACGAATCCTACGTGTGACCTGTGCATTTCCTGTCTGGCTCTGATGTGACACGGTGTGGTGAAGGGGCGGCTGTAAGGGGCTGGTGGAGGCCATGAGAAATTTGACCCCTTCTTGCATTGTTTTCCATCAAAGGAAACAAGAGAGCCCACATCCAAAGAGGGTTCCCTCTCACTAGGGTGTAGCCCCTTGCCCTCTGCCCCACACTCTCCCAGGATTCCACTCCTACTGCATAGGTAGTTATTGGAAGCAGCCTCCCGAGACGGCTGAGGTTTGCCCTTCTAACTGGCCTGTGCCCATGCCCCCCTCACACTCTCAGCCATGTCAAAGCCCAGCATTGTCTGCATCCAGGTGGCCCTGCCTTCTGTTGCAAGCAAGCTCTCCTGCCTTCTGCCACGGATTGGTGCCAACAGCTGGGACGTGGGGTAATTTTGAGGAGGGCAAGTGCCTCGTCCACTTAATCTGAATTGACCTTGTAAGCATGGTGTTCACAGAGCCCGCATCTAACCTGCTTCACTTCTCTCCTTCCTTTCAGCAACTCGAAGGACAAAGCGGAGAAGATGGCTGAAGCAGGAAGGAAACTGTGCAGGAAGAGAGGATGAAAGCCCTCTCGAGGGAAACAGGGAAGAAATGGCGGGAAAAGAGAAGAAAAGGCCAGTGATGCACAGCGCACACACCACACACACACACACGTGTCCCACCCCTGTAATGATAGCTTGTCCACACAGAGCTAAGTCCCCCTTGAGGTGCCAGGTGAAATGACCTCCCTGTAGGCAGGGATCAAGGTGGCCTTTTTGCCAAGAGAAAGGCTTCTTGCACCTGAGACTAAGTGAGCACCCTTTAAGAAGGGTTGAGGTGTCTCTGCCTTTCAGTTCTGAAGCCTTTAAAATTTCCTGTGCCATTGCCCTCTCTCTGTAAGAAGGTTGGAGGCTCCCCCTCCCCCGTTCTCACTTGTGTTGAGCCGCTGGCCCTCGCCAACCAAAGAGACAACCCTCTCCCGAGGGAACGTATGACGGTCACTGCCTTTCAGCCCTCTTTGCTCTGGCCCATTGCAGTGGCCCTTGCATAAGGGTCACCCTGTAAGCAGGCTTTGGCTTCCTTTGCCGTGCCTGTTTAGCCACTGGTCACTTTGAAGGGCCTGCCAAGAAGACTGCCCTGTACGCAGAGTGTAAGTTCTTGTCCCACTCATTCTTCATCCCAGCAGCACTTTTGGTGGCCGTGCCTGAGAGAGACCAGCCTTTACAAAGGGTTGAGGTCTCTGTGGGTTTCTACCCTTTAGGAGGCAGCCTTTAAAATTCCCCATGGTGTTGTCCTCTCCTTGTAAGAAGGAGCGCACGGGTCAGCTCTGCCTAGCTTGCCTTGGGCTGCTGGGCCTTGTGGCCAGAGAGACCACCTTCTCCTGAGGGAACGAATGGCGGTCTCTCCCTTTCAGCCCTCTTGCTTGTGGCCCATTGTAATGCCCCTGGTCAAGGAGCACCCTGGAAGCAGGGACTGGCTCTCCTTTGGCATGCTCGTTAAGCCACAGCTGACTTTGGAAGGCCAGCCAGACCAACTGCCCTGTAGCCAGGGTGCAAGGTCTTATCCCTCCCCTTCTTAAACGAAGGGGGCTGTAGCTTGCCTGTGGCGGGGTGACCTTCCTTCAAGGAGGGTTGAGGTTTTACCTTGAGTAGTCACTGTAACTTCTCCCGCAAGGGCTGCTGCTTGGCTTTTTTGAGCTTGGAGGTGAACCCTTTTTCGTGAGCTGTGTATTGGCTGTTAGGGTCACACGTGGCATGGTGTGGCGAAGGGGCGGCTGTACGAGGTTGGTGCAGGCCATGCTGAATTCAAGCCTTTTTTGCTCCAAATGCCAAGAAATCCCCCCGCACTCCAAATCTCACAAAGTCTGGAAATGAACAGGGGAGGTGGGGGCTCCTCTCAGGTCCTCCCTGCCACAGAATCCTTCCTCACTGCTTCTTGCCCTGCCCTAGCGACACTGCCCAGCCAAGCTTGGCTTCGACCCCTTGCCTTACTCTCCTCAAGAAAGATGCTGCTGGATGGACTGGCGTGCAGCGTGTAGGTTGGCAGAGCTCGTCATGTTGTGTCTGAATTGCAAGCTTTTTTTTTTTTTGTCGGGTTTTTCCTTCCCAAGTGCAGGACTTTGCACTTGTCCTTGTTGAACCTCATGAGATTTCTATTGGCCGAGAGCTTCAATTTGTCTATGTTTCCCTGAAACCTGTCCCTTCCCTCCAAAATGTCTACTGTTCTCCCCAGCTTGTTGTCATCTGCAGACTTACTGAGTGTGCAATCTCTCTCATCATCCAGATTATTAATGATAATGTTGAACAGAACTGGCCCCAGGCCCAACCCCTGGGGCACGCCACTCATTACTGGTTGCTAACTAGACATGGAGCCAGTGATTCCTATATGCTGAAACCATTGATCCAGCCAGTTCTCTAGGCACCTTCCAATCCACACATCCAACCCATACTTCCTTAACTTGCTGATGAGAATGCTGTGGTAAACCGTATCAAAAGCCTTGCTAAAGTGGAGGTATATCACATCAACGGCTGTTCCCACATCCACAAATCCAATCATATCATAGAAGGCGATGAGGTTTGTCAGGCACAATTGACCCTTGGTGAATCCATGCTGACTGTTCCTGATCACTCTATTTTCCTTCAAGTGTTTCAGGATGGATTCTTTGAGAACTTGCTCCATGATTTTTCCAGGGATTGAGGTGAGGCTGACAGGTCTGTAATTCCCTGGATCCTCCTGTTTGCTTTTCTTGAAGATAGGCACTATGTTTGCTTTTTTCCAGTCCTCTGCCACCTCCCCTGTTCGCCATGGGTTTTGAGAGATAATGGCCGGCAGTACTGCTACCTCATTGGCCAACTCCCTGAGCATCCTCGGATGCAGTTCGTCCAGCCCCATAGACTTGTGCACATCCAGCTTCTTTAAGCAGTCCCTAACCTGACCTTCTATCACCAAGGGCTTCTCTTCTTCTCTCCAATCTGCCATATCCAGTGTAGTGGGCAGGGAGTTGGCCCTGCCTGTGAAAACTGAAGTAAAAAAAGCATTGAGCACTTCAGCTGTTTCCTCATCCTCCACCACGAGGTACCTGCCCCATTCAGGGGGCACCATCCCTGATCCTCTTCTTGTTATTGACATACTTTTAGAACCCCTTCCTGTTATCTTTCCCATCCCTTGCTAGCCAGAACTCCAATTGTCCTTTGGCCTTTCTGATTTTATCCCTGCAGTCCCAAGCAATATCTTTATATGCCTCCTTAGTCATCTGTCCAAGCTTCCACTTCCTGTAAGCTTCCTCTTTATGTTTTAACTCAGCGCAGAGTGCTCTGTTAAGCCACACTGGGCACCTTCCAGATTTGCTGTTCTTTCTGCTCATTGGAACTGTATCTTCCTGTGTCCTTAGCAGGGTTTCTTTAAAATAGAGCCAGCTCTCTTGGATGCCCTTTCCCTTCAGATCAGCCTCCCAGGGGATCCTGCCCATCAGTTCCCTGAGGGAGCCAAAATCTGCTTTTCTGAAGTCCAGGGTCTGCGTTTTGTTTCTTTCCTTTTTTCCATTAATCAGAATCTTGAACTCTATCATCTCATGGTCACTGCTGCCCAGGTTGCCATTCACTTCTACTTTCCTGATCAATTCTCCTCTGTTTGTGAGCAGCAGGTCGAGAGGTACAAGGCTCCTAGTTGGTTTCTCCAGCATTTGTACCAGGAAGTTGTCCTTAACACTCTCCAAAAACTTCCTGGATTGCCTGTGCACTGCCATGTTGGTCTCCCAGCATATGTCAGGGTAATTGATGTCCTCCATGAGAATCAGGGCCTGTGATCTGGAAACTTCTGCCAGTTGTCCATAGAATGCCTCATTCACCTCCTCCTTCTGGTCTGGCGGTCTATAGCAGACACCCACCATGACATCCCCCTTGTTGTCCTCTCCTCTAAACTTAACCCACACTTTCAACTGGCTTATTTCCACTTTTATAATGGAGCTCTGAGCTCTCTTACATATAGCTCTGCTCCTCTGCCTGTCCTTCCTGAACAATTTATACCCATCCATGGTAGAGCTCCAGTCATGCAAGCTATCCCACCACATCTCTGTTATTCTAATTATATCGTAATTCCTTGTCTGCGCCACTACTACCAATTCTCCCTGCTTGTTTCCCAGGCTCCTCGCATTTGTGTACAGGCACCTAAGATACCAGGCTGATTGCCCTACTTTCCCATGCAATTTTCAGTTCTATTGCATCTACCTCCTTGCATTTTCACCTGGTGCTGTCCTCCCCCACTTGCCTCAGGTATTAGAGCTTCATTGGAACACTTAAAACAATTATTTGATTCCCCCCCCCATGTTCCAACTACCCTCTCTTTTATCCCTGGTGTTACAATCCTGGTATCCCCCAAGTTCCATCCCTTCCCCCAGGTCTCTCACACTGTCACTTACCTGTGGGCTTCGGTCTCCTTCCCCCTTCAAACCTAGTTTAAAGCCCTCCTCACTAGGTCAGACAGTCTGCATCCAAATATGCTCTTCCCCTTCCTTGACAGATGGAGTCCATCTCTGCCTAGCAATCCTTCTTCCTAGAACAGCATCCCAAGGTCGAGGAAGCCAAAGCCCTCCTGACGATGCCATCTTCGCAGCCAGGCATTCACCTCCAGGGTGTGTCTGTCTCTGCTCAGACCCCTACCCTTAGCCGGAAGGATTGAGGAGAACACCACCCGTTCGTTCTCTGAACTCTTTTATCTGTGTTCCCAGAGGCCTGTAGTCACCTTTGATCTGCCAAGGATCACCTCTTACAGTATCATTGGTTCCCACATGGGTGAGTAGCATGGGGTAGTAGTCAGAGGGGCAGATGATTCTCACCAATCCCTCCATAATGTCTCAGATACGGGCAGCTGGCAGGCAGCATACCTCCCAAGAGGCCTTATCAGGGTGACAGATGGGTGCCTCCATCCCCCTCAGAACTGAGTCCCCAACTACTACAACCCTACGTTTCCCCCTAGCTGTGGTGGATGTGATCCTCCCAGCCTTGGGGGTGCATGGCGTCTCCTCTTCCACCTCATCCATCATCTGTAGCACTGCATAACGGTTCTTCACCACAACGGAGGATGGGATGGGAGCAGGGGTAGAGCACTGTCTGCTTCCAGAGGTAACCAGCTGCCACTGTCCGCCCTCTGCCATAGGCATCCCATCCTTCTCCAGTGGTGTGGTAGTTGTCTTTGGCACCTGTAGAGTATCCTCCTCCTTGCATGTCTCCTCATGGATGCTATCAAGGAACTCCTCCAGGACATGCATACTCCTGAGCCTAGACACCTCCTCCTGTAACTCTCCCACCTGCCTCCTGAGAGAGTCCACCAGAAGACACTTGTCACATTGATTCATCTCCCCAGCCTGATCATCTGAGACAGGGAAATGCAGGCCACAGTCCCTGCAAGTCCACACCAGGATCTGGGTAGAGATATCCATGCGCAGGATGTGAGTCTGGCTACAAGCACAGGTGGAGGAGACAGAAGGGGTGCCACGCAAGCAGTGCGGCTCCTCTTCACCATCGTGGCCTCCCCAGACTCCTCCTCAAATTCCCCTGGTTTCAGTCCCCCTGGTCGCTCAGCCACTGGCTTTTAAGGCCTTCTCTGCCTAGGTCAGCACTTGCTCCTTGTTAAACACACAGGGGAAGGATGATCACAAGGCTGATTGAAGCTGGTGATCAAAGGTGAGGAGGGAACAATGGTCCAAACAGCACCCAGACAATCACAGTCCCAATTCCCACAGTAACTGACAACTAACAGAAATCACCTGTAGGGAAAGACACAAACACACAGTTAGCAATTCACTCACCCAAGCTTAGCGCTCTCTCTCTTGCTTCTTCAGCTAGGAGATGGCCTTCACCTCCTCCTTTCCTCTCAAACTCCCCTGTTTTCAGTCCCCCTGTTTGCGAGCTCCTCTATATAGACATCTTCTGCAAAAGAGCACCAACATAAATCACAGCCATGACTAAAAAAATAAAATTATCATTTTTAAAATCTTTAAACAGATTTATTAACAGTGGGAGGGTTTAAAGGTGAGCAGTATGATGTTTTTGACTACTAACATTAGGGCTCTATTATCAATGAGTCTAATACACTGCATAATTAAATGCATCTGTGACCGGATGCATGTCTGTGCTCCTTGGTTTATGATCTATATGTTTTTTCTGTTCATTTCTACACTGAGATTATATGTTTTCATGCCAATTACACCATGCCATGTTTCTTTACAGATGCTCATAACCTATTTCACATGATTTAGTATGATCTCATATTTCCTACAACTTCATTCATGTGCACAGATGTGTAGCATAACAAACAAGGAGTCTTGTGGCACTTAAAGACTACATATTTCTTAGTCTTTAAATACCACAGGACTCCTTGTTTGTTTTACTGAACTAGATTAGCATGGCTGCCCCTTTGGATCTTGATGCGTAGCATGTTCAGCATGGCTCAAGGAGGTGGGAAATAGGCAGAGCTCTCTCACAACAAGCAAACAAAACCTGGAGGAGGCAAAGGCTATATTGCCAAATTAGTCTGTTCTAAACAAGCTTTACTCTGTACTAATTTAGCCCTTGGCTACACTAGGCTTTGGCTAGTCTGAACTAAGATGAACTGGGATTTTCTCCCATGAAAGCTCATGCAATAAATATATTTGTTATCTTTAAGTACCACAGGACTCCTTGTTTGTTTTTCTGAACTAATAAGTACCTCTGGTTAGTTTGGACTTCCATGCTTAGTTCAAACTTTAATTGTAACTAAGCGCAGGCAAGACACGAACAAAGGCTTAATTCGAATTTAAAAAGTTTGAACTAAGCCATTAGTTTGAACTATCTACATGTCCAGTTCAAACTAAAACATTAATTCTAACTAGAACGTGCAGTTAGTTCGAACTAAAAAGGTGTGGATAGTTTGAACTAGCCCAAGGTTAATTTTGACTAACCTCAGACTTCTTTAGTTCGGAGTAGGAAGTCCAGACTAAAATGACATATGTAGACATAGCCAAAGATATGCTAATTGAGGTGGCTCGGAAGAGACAAAGGGATCACTTCTGCCCAGAAAGGGAGGAGACAGAGCAGGTTCTTGGAGACAAAGAAAAACACTTGAAAAGATTTGAGGCTTTTGGCCTGGGACTCTCCATCTTGGAACAACTTCAAACAAGATCTGGACCCTGCCTGAGCTCATGCAGAGACTGGCTATACAAACATCTGACAGCTGAACACCTTAAGCATGAACTTGAACTATGAGGTCAGTTTAAGCAGAGATATTAGGGTAGTATGCATGTTTTACCTTTTATTATCTTGTGGCCTCTCCTGTCTCATTTAAATTGTGATTCTGCCATGATTGACCTTATGCTCACTTAGAATTATAATTTGATCAATAAACTAGCAGTTGTTTTATCTAAAACTGTGTGATCTTTAGAGGGTGTGAGTTAGGAAGGCTGGGTATAATCCATTTCTTTGTTAAATGGATGGACTGGAGTGTTTGTGAATGGGTCCCAATCCCTGTAGACAGTGGCTCCTGATGTGGTAACTGGAGCTGGGGTGCTTGATTGGGGACTGTCCCTTGAGTAGCCAGAGGGCATATAACTACTGCTTGGGACTGGTTGCTTGCCAGAGAGGACTGACTCAGGAGCAAGTGGTCACTTGGCAAAGTAGGGCAAACTGGGGTTCAGGAGTGGGAATTGGGGTGGGGGGGGTCAAAGTAGTACACCAGACCGGAGCTGGGGAGCAGCCTATCACAGCATCTACTGTCTGTTACTGCTGCAATTGTAGTGAACAGTAGGCCAGATTCCCTAGTTAGGTGCTGCTAATTTGCACTGCCTTGTAATGGAATCCTCCAACCATGGGATGATCACCCCAGGCAAGGGGAACATGATAGTACAGCAGTTCCTATCCAACTCTGCCCTCTCTGCTGCTGGCAATGCAGCATAGACAGGCCACCTTAATGGTGTGGCCTTAACGCCTTAGTATTATTAGCATCTTCTATGTTGGATCAGACTACGAGCTCTTTTATTTCACGCTGGGGGAGCAGATCTGTGCATGGTAGCCCAGTAATTTGGAATTACAACAGATAGGAGCAGCGTAGACATGCTAAGGCCCTAACCTTGCAAACACCTCTCCATGTGCTCTACTATAAGAATAAGACCACTGCCTATTCTGCTGATCAATATTATTTTATTTCTACTTTGAGCACTGCCTCCCTCTGATTGTAGCTACCTCTTATCTCATCTTTTACTCAGGTTAGAGGGACAAGGTTGGTGAGGTAACCAGCTTTTGTCAGCAAAAAAGATGAATTTATGTGCTGTACAGAGCTTATCTTCAAGTCACAGAAAGGTACTGGGAGGCTTTTAGTGGGAGTGGTCCTGCCTCTAGCAGGGCTTTGGACTAGATGACCTATGAGGTCCCTTCCAACCCTATGATTCTATGATTCTATGATTCAAGCTGAGGTGGAGCAGATTGTTTAGCATAATGAACAGTTAATACATCTTCTAAGACAAGATCATAATTCTAGGTTCTGTATAGCTCACAAATGCCTTTCTTACCAACAGAAGTTGGACCAATAAAAAAAATAGTGGGCTCTACCCACTTGGTCTCTCTAAAATCCTGGGGCCAACCTGGATGCACCACCACCTTATACTTAAATTGTCAGTTCTTTGGAGCAAGTACCATCTTTGTGTTCTCTCTGTGTGTGGCCCTTAGCCCCTAAGAGCTCCAGTGATGGACTAGGACTTCATTGTGCTGTCTCATTACAGATCAATAGTTAAATATTAATACAAGTTCAAATAATCATTCATTCTATAATGGTCAGGGGTTAAAGTAAAGGGAAGCTGAGTGGAATGTGACACTCCCTTTCCATTCCCTTTAGTCCTTGGCTTTGGAGGGAAGGACCTGTTAAGCAAGGAAATTTGAAGTGATAGCAGGTAGAGAAACCCAGATAGAGAGCAGGTAGAGGATTTTGATAGCCTCCCAGCTGGCAGCAAGGCAGCCTCCATACCTGCACCTGATGGACTCAGAGGAGGTATCTCAGCTGGGAGTTCCTTCTGCAACTCCTTTTCCCTATAAAGACATGAGAATGGTCATACTGGGTTAAATCAGTGATCCATCTCCCACAAAAGCTCATGCAATAAATAAATTTGTTAGTCTTTAAGTGACACAGGACTCCTTGTTTGTTTTACTGTCTTATGAGAGGAGACTTAAGGAGCTTGGCTTGTTTAGCCTAAGCCCGGGGTGTCAAACTTAAGGCCCACAGGCCGGATCCAGCCCGCCAAGGGTACTAACTTAGCCCATGGAGCTGCTGCTGCTTGGGCTGTGCCTAGGAGTTAGATGCAGCAGCAGTGAACAGCAGACAGGCTGCTACTGACAGAGCAGGGCTAAGCTGGCTTGTGACTTGGAGCATGTGAGTGAGTCAGAGTGCAGGAGAACAAAGGAAGTGCTCCAGCCAATCCTGGCTCAGCTCTGTTGTGGTCTGCCAGCCAATCAGAATCTCAGTCACAGCAGTCTGGGCTGGGATCCCAGAGAGCCACTGCACTGCTGCCTCCCCAGCTGTTCTCTATCAGTCAATTGGCAAGCTAATGTGATTGTCTGCCCATTGCATGAATCACAGATGAGAAAAGGAAAAAGTGGCTGGGGCCCATGTGGGAACAAGCCACTCAAAGGCCAGCCAGGACTGAGCCAACCAAAGGCCACCATGCTGAATGACTGACAGTGAGTGCTGGGGGGAAGGGCTGGAGCCAGGAGGAGCCCAGCATGGCTGTGGCTAAGAGTGATTGCCTGCCACCACATGAAGGGGAAGTGGAAAGGGATGGGGAAAGGGGATCTGGGAATGGCCACGCTGGAGAAGGGGCCCCACATGGCAGGAAAAAGGGAGGGTTTCTGAGGGCCTGTGGAGTTGGAGAGGGAGAGGGGAGCCCATGCCATTCTGAATATGGCAGGGGAAAGTGTTGAGGAGCCCATGTGGCCACATGGCCTTTGACAGGTGTCCTGCCTTCTAATGTGGTCCCCCACATTGAATGAGCTTGACACTTCTGGCCTAAACAAAAGAAATTTGAGGGGTGATATGATTGTTCTCTATAAATATATCAAAGGGATAAATATCAGTGAGGGAGAGGAATTAGTTAAGTACAGCACCAATATGGACACAAGAACAAATACATACAAGCTGTCCATCAGGCAATTTAAACTTGAAATTAGATGCAGGTTTCTAACCATCAGAGGAGTAAAGTTCTGGAGTAGCCTTCTGAGGGGAGCTGTGGGAGCAAAAAACATAACTGCCTCCAAAACTGAGCTTGATACATTTATGGGGGGGATGGTATGATGGGATGGTCTACGTTGGAAATTGATTGATCTTTGACTAATGGTGCTGGATATATAGAAAGGAGGGTAGATGGAGTGGGTTCTGAGTTATTACAGAGAATTCTTTCTTGGGTGGGTGACAGGTGAGACCTGCCCACGTGCTCAAAGTTTAACTGATTGCCATATTGAGGTCAGAAAGAAGTTTTCCCCCTGGGGAGATTGGCTAGGGTTCCATGGGTTTTTCCTTCCTCTGTAGCATGGGGCGTAGCTCAGCTGCTGGTGAATGCTCTGCATCCTGAAGTTGTTGAATCATGATTTGAGGACTTTAATACCTCAATCATAGGTTAGACTCTATGGCATGGGCACTCAAACGGTGGCCCGTGGTCCACAATCCGGACCGCAAAGATGTTTCTGGTGGACTGCGACAGTGGCCTATTTGCATGAAAAATCGGATCCTGAAGTACCAGTATTTACTTACTAATTTTATTGTTTACATTGCGACCAATGTCTTTCCATTTCTGCCTTGTTTGTTGTTGTTTTTCTTGTCTGCTTAACTGAAATTTAATCATTAAATGTAATCATTACCTATCGTACATATGGCAACAAGTTCCAAACGAAGAAAGATAGACAATGAAAATCGATCATTTCATGAGTCTTGGACTGAGGATTTCTTCTTTGTTTTACCTGACTGGCCTAATGCACGGCCAGTGTGCATCATTTGCCACGAAATGGTAAGCGTGATTAAAAGTAGCAACATAAAATGACACTTTGAGACAAAACACGCTGAATGCTACAATGCAAAATATCCACCGAAGTCAAACCTTCGTTCAGATAAGATCGATGCCCTAAAGTCGTTGTTAGAAGCCAGTTCGTCGATGATGACTAAAGCGACTGCCACCCAAGCAAATATTACAGAAGCTTCACTACGCATCGTGTGGGTTCTTGGCAGACATAAGAAGTCATTTACTGATGCGGAAGTTGTTAAAGAATGTATGATGTCTGCATCGTCTGTTCTGTTCAATGACAAGAAATGTGTCGAACAGATTAAGCAGATACCATTGTCTGACAGTACTGCAAGTCGTCATGCAGATGATCTGGCTGAAAATGTCCGTGAGCAGTTACTGTTGGACCTTAAAAAGGCTGAACTATTTGCTTTAGCCATTAATGAATCCACTGATAGAACTGACATGTCTCAGCTATGTGTGATGACAAGGTTTTTTGATGGCCATGAATTTGTTGAAGAGTTTCTGACATTGCTACCCTTAGCAAAACAGACACGTGGTGAGGACGTGTTTTCTGCATTATCTCAGTTTATGCAGTCAGAAGGAATTGATGCTGCAAAAATGGTTTCCATTACAACAGATGGGGCACCAGCAATGACGGGCAAAGACAGGGGACTTGTTACTCGTATGAAAGAAGTTCAGCCTAAACTTGTTGCTTATAACTGTATCATTCATCAATCAGCCCTGGGTTCAAAACTTTGTGACAAGCTGGCTGAAGTGACAGCTACTATTGTGAAATTGGTGAACTTTTTACGATGTAATTCTTCACTACAGCATCGTCTGTTTCACTCATTTCTTGAGGATGTGTCTGCAGAATTTGTAGATTTACTGCTTCACAATGATGTCCAATGGCTAAGCAAAGGCAGAGTTTTGGAAAGATTCTGGAATCTACGTGAAGATATATCCAACTTCCTCCAGTCAGTGAAAACGAAGAAAGCTGCTGAATTTTTGAAATTTCTTCAGGACAACAACAAGGTAGCACAGCTAGCGTTTCTTGTTGACATCATGGGACATCTGAATGCCCTAAATTTGTCGCTTCAGGGTGCAAGAAAAAACAGTTGTGGACTTACAACAGAAATGCTTTTCCTTTGAAGCAAAACTGAGTATCTTCATAAATGACCTGGAAAGTGGCAAGATGCTGCATTTTCCAAATGTGAAAAGTGTTCTGACACCTAATCAAAACGCATTTTCTCAGCTGATGGTCACATTTCTGCATAAATTGCAGAATGAGTTTGAGGAACGTTTTACTGACTTCAGACGTCTGAAGCCTCTGTTTTTATTTGTCGCTAATCCTTTTGTTGTGCAGCCTGATGGTGAATGGACAGATGTGGCTGTGTCAACTTTCCCAAATGCGAACCAGTCATTGCTGGAGCTTGAAACAGCTGATTTGCAAGCATGTGATGTTTTGAAAACAAAACTGAATGAAGTCAGCATAACTAATTTTTGGGCCAAGTTTGTTCCAGATTCTCAGTATCCTGCTACCAGGAAGCTTGCAGTTTCTGTACTCACTATGTTTGGATCAACATATACCTGTGAATCTGTGTTTTCCACTATGAACATCATTAAATAAAAACATCGCAGTGTGATTACAAACCAGCACCTCCAGAATGCAATGCGTATTGCACTGACAGGTTATTCACCTAACTATGCATCCATTATGTCGAAGAAACAGTTTCATACTTCACATTGAGTGATAACTGCTTGCTAGCAACTATAGTAGTTGATGTTTGACAGCCTTGCGATTTTTTCTTGTGATTTTGTCATTTTCTTCGCAGTTTGTGTTTTCTAAAAATTTAAAATTTCACCAAATCTTGTAGCAAGGTAGGGCAGTAGGCCTACCCTAGTTGCTTGTGGACCCCGATGAATGGTGGAAGGCTGAATGTGGACCGGCTCGCAAAAAGTTTGAGTACCCTTGCTCTATGGGCTCCCAGGCACAGGCAGGGGGCCATGGCCATGGCAGCCACCACTCGCTGGGAGAACTGTGCAGGCCCGATTCTGCCCAGCATGGGCCTGATTCTGCCTGCATGGCAATGCCAAACAACCTCTGGGCAGGGGGTGCAATTTTTTTTTTTTTTTTTTTACTCGAAAGTGGTTCCCAACCTTAAAAAGGTTGGGAACCCTTGCTGTAAACCATACAATTACATTGCAGAAGTGAACAGGAAAGCTGCACAGATCACACTCTAGGGCAGTGGTTCCCACCCAGTGTGCCGTGGCAACACCCAAAGTGCACTGCAAGCATCCCCCAGAGCTGGAGTTAAAGTTCCCTCCCTGCTCAGCCCAGCCACGTGAGCTGTGCAGGTCTGGGAAAAGGCACAGGTTAAAAGTAAGGGGGAAGGCATGGGAACATAATTCTGGGGCCCCCTATTTTTAGGCAGGCAGCATTCCAGCCCCCCTAAAAATAGAGGAAGGCACTGGAACGAGGAGGCTTAATTCAAACCAAATTAGTGGATGTCCACACTTGCTTTCATTAGTTCAAACTCAGGAGTTCCCTGAGTTCGAACTAAGGAAAGCCTCCTTTGAATCTATGAAACCTCCTTTAAATTCGAATTGAGGTTAATTCACATTCATTAGTTCGAATTAACCCAATGTAGCTGTGTTAATTCAAACTAACTGTTAGTTTGAATTAACCACAGCTTGATTTTCCCTATGCAACAGCGCCCCCTACCTAATTCGAACTTGGAAGTCCTGTGCATGAACATACTAATTATTAGTTCGAATTCATTAGTTAATTTACTTAATTCGAACTAACCTTCTAAGTGTAGACATAGCCAAAGAGCATAGGGTCTAGAACCAAACCCTGCTTAATTTCACTAGAAATGTATGTGCTTGATAAGGATTCCCCATTTATGATTTCATTTTGAGACCTGTCAGCCAATTTTTAATCCATTTAATTTGCCACATTGCTTATATCATTTTATTATTTTTTTTAAAATTAAACTGGGTGGTACCAAGTCAAATGCCTTATGGCAGTACTGTTATCTTTATCAACATAACTCTGATCCTGGTGACTTATTACTGTTTATCAGTTTGTCCCAAAGCCTCCAGTCATGACATCTCAATCTAGGACAGTTTTTCAGGTTTGTCACCTAAAAAGAATGGTTTAGATTTGGGAGTCTCTCTTACATCCTCATCTGTGAAAACCAATAAAAAGAATTCATGCCTTTTTTTTTTTTTTGTTTTACAATAGTCTTGTTTTCGTTGAGTACTCCTTTAGCATCTTGATCATCCAGTGACTACTGGTTGGGTTTGGCAAGCTTCCTGTTTCTCATGTACGTTATCACTTGTTTGCTGTTACTTTTTGCATCTTTGTCTAGCTGTTCTTCAAGTTCCTCTTTCGCCTTCCTAATTATATTTTGACACTTCACTTTCCAGGTTTATCCTCCCTCCTTAGTGTTTTCCTCAATGGGATTTAACTTCCACATTTTAACTTTTTGTTTCACTTTGTTGTTTTGCCATGATGACACTTTTCTTGTCCACTTACTAAGTTTTTAAATTTGGGGCACACAGTTAAATTGAGCTTCTATTCTGGTGCTTTTAAAAAATTTCCATGCAGCTTGCAGAGATTTTGCTGTTGGCACTGTACCTTTTAAATTACTGTTTTTAACCAGGGGCACCGCTACACATAAAGATTAGGTGGCTGCCCAGGTCTCGATCTGTTTTCTACCTCCACACCCGCTGGTTACCTGAGCCCTTCCCTAACCCCCCTGGTTCCACCTCTGGTCCCCACTGCCCCAGGCCGACCCCATGCCCTTTCCCCACCAGGCTGGTGCACCTCCCCCTGGACTTCCCCCTCCACCCCGGCTCCCTTACCTGGCTGCTAGAAGACAGTGCGGCCATGGAAGAGGCTGAGGCTTTTGGCCTGAGGGCAGGGTCAGGCCAGGGGAGGAGTTGTTAGGGGCTGTGTTGCCTGTGTGGGGGAGCAATGATGCACCCCTGTGCAGTTTAGAGGTGTGCTGGTCAGGGGCTGGCCCTGAGTTTCAGGGGGGGGGGCTGATGCCCCTGGAGCCCTATGCTAGCAACACCTCTGTGTTTAACTAACTTCCTTATGTTTGTGTAGTTCCCCAAATCTGAAAATAAATGCTAAGGTAGTGGGCTGTTTTGGTGTTTTCCCCCCAAAAAAGGGATGTCAAATTTTATTATGTAATGGTCCCTATTACCTAACTGTTTAGCTATTTTTGCCTCTTGGGCGTGGTCCTGCGCACCCTTTAGGACTTAATCAAGCATACTGTTTTTGTTCTGCCTGCCACAATTCCCTTTTCAGGGCTGGCAGAACCCACTAAGCATGGTAAGCTCTGCAGGGGGGTGCCAATGTCTGCGGGGCACCAAAATGCCCTGGGGGGATGCATCCCTGGCCCCGCTGTCCCATGCCGGCTGGGATCAGGCGAACTGGCAGAAAGGGTGGCAGGGTTCAGCGCTGCCAGCAACGCCCCCCCCCCCCCCCCCCGCCACCTGCGCTGCTCTCCGCTCTGTGCCAGAGTAGTGTGGAGTGAGTGGGAGGCAGCACAAAGCCAGTATCATTCCTCCCCACCCAACCATGCTGCCTCCCATCCCCTCCCTGCTGTGCCAGCACAAAGCAGAGAACAGTGCCTGTGGCCAGGAGGAAGGGAGGGCGGGTGGACCAGCAGCGCTGCACTGCTGCCCCCCCCACGCTGGGGACCAGGCGAGCAGGCAAAAGTGCAGCCCGGTGAAGGCTGTTGGTCTACCTGCCCCCCCTCCGCCACACACACAGCTCTGGGCTCTGTGCATGAACAGTGGGGAGGGGGCAGGAGGTAGCATGGAGCTGGTATCACTGCCTCCCCCGCCAGAGCCGTGCTGCCTCCTGCTCCCTCCCCACTGCTCCAGCAGGGAGCCCAAAGCATTGTGTCTGGCGGGGGGGAAGGGGGGCAGCACTGCATCCATCTGCTTTTTTGGCCGCTTGCCTGGTGCCCGGCATGGGGGATCAGCGCAGCAGTCCATCCCGCCCCCCAATGCCAGGGGTTGGGGGGTCCCCCCGCAGAGGCTGGGCAGCCACGCACCCCCCGTAGGGACGGTCCTGCCTGGGGGAGGTCAAGGGCACTGATTTATGGGTTGCAGGGGGGCACCAGAAACCCTAGCACCATCCCTGTCCCTCTTCCCTCCAAGTGCCTCCTTCCAAGTGGTGTTCTTGTGCCCAGCAGCAAGTTCCGCTGCTTCCCATCTCGGGAAAAGATTCTACCACACAATCTCTTGCATGAAGTGTTACCCCTTCCCAGGGTCAGTTCATTATTCTGCATGGTGCCAAACACAGCCAGTTTATTCCTGCACACCATGCACATAGTCTGTGAAAGTAACAAAACATAGTCCAACAGCATCTCCCAGCTCTGGCAGGTTGGGAGACAGAAAGTTCCAAAGGGTTTTTAGGAAATTTGTAACGGAGACCCCTTAACCCTCAGGTTCATAGGCCTTCCTGTATCTATATCAGAACCAGCTACTCATACAAACAGAAGAATTTAAATCAAATAACATTTATAGGGGATAAAAAAAGACAGTAAAGATAGCTCAGTGGCCAACAAAATGTAGGCAATGAAGCCAGAGCCCAAAATAATAACCATGGGAAAAAAAACATAACAAATCAATACATCACAATGGATGTTTTCAGGTCTGGGTCAGGACAACAACATAATGAGACACAGGAAGGAGAATGGGAGGTGGAGATCTTCTCTTTTTCTCTCTTGGATTCTCTTCTGTCCAATGTTCAGGACCAGTTGATGGATGCACACCACTCACTGCCACCTGGGAGGACAGCCCCAAGGCTTGTCCCCATTCGGAGTCATATACACCCCTGTTGCTGGAGAGATTCCATATCTCCTGTCCCACCAAAACTAAAAAGGGTGGGAAAATACAATGAAGATAGGTCACCAAAAATGAGTATCACTTATCCATTCTATATAATCAAAATGGCAACTTCCTCTCATAAACAATTAACCCTTATAAAACCAAAAAAGTAACAAATTTTATAGTCAGTTTGTTATAACTTCTTTAATAAATATAGACAAGATAATCAGAGGAACAAAAAGAGAAACACTGAATAAAACACTTCACAAAAGATCAAAGGTAAAATATACAAACAAGAATAAGAAAACTGGCTGATATGAAAATTATATTAACAGAACAACCCTGTTTCTCTGAACAATCAGAATCAAACTTAAAAATAACAGAGTTGTATGTACTTCTGATATATGAAAAGACAAACTCTGTGATCTGAGAATCTGAAAATTTGGAAAATAATAAGCACCCTAAGCTCCCAGTGGACGATACAGAAATTGAGAGCAGGAAACACTTCTCAGAGAAGCTTAGGACACAAAGGCTCTGAACACAGTCGTAAATATTTGTGATGGTATTACATAATTAATAATCCAAGTTGCGATACATATGAAATGGGCTAGATGTGGGCAAATGGAAAATTATGCTTGAAAGGTGTAGACCTCAAACTTTGCCTTAAGGGAAGTCCCTTTACCTGCCATCTCAGGGGGGAATTGCATCTATGTGGACAAGCCCTCATTAGAGGGAGGGTCACGTGTGTGGTGGGTGTGTTTGTTTTTGACTGGCTTTTTCGTATCTTTTCCTGCAGTTTCTTTGCTGTTTCTGTCATCTTGTACAGTTTGTCCTTTGAGTTGCTAAAAGCAAGGAGAGAGATGAAGCAGGTTAAATGTGGGCTCAGTGGACACCACACTTACAAGGTAAATTCCCATTAGGAGGACGAGGCACTCACCCTTCTGGAAATTACCCTGAATCTTAGCTGTCAGCACCAATCCATGGCAGAAGGCAGGAGAGCCTGCAGCAGAAGTCAGGGCCGGCTGGATGCAGACAACGCCAGGCTTTGACTTGGCTGACAGTGTGAAGGGGGCATGGGCATGGGCTCAGGCTTATCCCTCCTAGGAGGCCACTTTGAATAACTAGCTGTGCAATGGAAGTGTAATACTGGGCAAGTAAGGGGAAGAACTATACCCTAGTTAGAGGGAGCTCTCTTTGAATTTTGGTAATTCCTTGGCTTATTTGATGAGAGAGAAACCCCCAGAGGGTCAAAGTTTTCATGGCCTCCACCAACCCCTTAGAGCCGCTCCTTCACCACACCATGTCACATCTGACCCGGAGAGGAGATACATAGGTCAGGAATACAATTTCAGTTCATAGCTCCAAAAAGCTGGGTGGAAATGATTCCGGAGGAATACAGCGTGACTAAGAACAATAGAACCTCAACTCTTCTTGAAGAGAGGTCACCAGGCCAGAGGCACAAAAAGGCCCTCCTAGTTCAAGAACAAGGCACAGAAGACCTTATACACTGGCTAGAGGGCAGTCTTGTTGCCTTGCCTTTCAAAAGTGACGAGTGGCTTAAGAGGCATGGCGCAGGAGAACCAAACCCTGCTTACGCAGTGCTCCTAAGAGCAAGGGGTGCTACAATGGGACAGAAGCGTGGGGACTGAAAAGCAGAGACCCCCATTCATCCCCTCAGTAGAGGGTGATCTCTTTGGCCAGCCAGGGCCTGAGGCTATGTAGAAAGGGGAGACCTGCACCCTCCTTACAGGGAGAGGTCAGCGGCACAGGGCATTTTAAAGGCAGTCGACAGCATTAAACAGGAGAAAGCCAAAGAGACCTCAATCCTTCCTAAAGGGTGGTCACTCAAGCCCTGGCACAGAAAGACTCCCGCAGCTGAAGAGCGAGAGGGATAAGGTGAAAAAGGGTCAAATTTGTCATGGCCTCCACCAGCCTTGCACAGCTGTCCTTTCGCTACACCATGCTACATGTGACGCTGACAGGAAGTTCACAGCTCACTAAAAAGAGTTTACTTCCAAGATCAAAGAAGCCAAGCAGTAGTCCTTGCAGGAGAATTTACGGTTACTAATGAGAGGAAAACTTGAACCCTTCTTGAAGGGAGGTTGCTCTGCCACAGGCACTCTACGGCTCCCCTCATTTAAGAAGGAGAGGGCTAAGACCTTACATCCTGGCTACGAGGTGGTCATTTTGCCTGGACTTTCAAAGTAAGTTGTGACCTAACAAGCCTGGCAGAGGAGAGCCAAGCCCTGCTTAAAAGGTGCTCCTTGACCTGAGGCATTACAGTGGGCTAGAACCAAGAGGTCTAAAGAGGAGAGACTGCCGCTCATTCCCTCATGAAAGGGTGATCTCTTTGGCCAGCAAGGACCCACAGTACCAGGCAAACTGGAAAGGAAAGACCTACACCATTTGTACAGGGATTGGTCAATGGCACAGGGAATTTTAAAGGCTAAGTCCTGTAGAGCTCAAAGGCAGAGAGACCTCAACCCCTTTTAAAGGGTGGTCTCTCAGGCACGGGCA
Organism: Podocnemis expansa; assembly: GCA_007922195.1. Classification (NCBI taxonomy): domain Eukaryota; kingdom Metazoa; phylum Chordata; order Testudines; family Podocnemididae; genus Podocnemis; species Podocnemis expansa. The sequence goes on along the minus strand of ML681988.1, from coordinate 2,432,103 downwards.
CCAAAAGAGCTGCCCAGTTGAAGAATGAGTGGGACAAGACCTTACACCCAGGTCGCAGGGCAATCATTGTGCCAGGCCTTTCAAAGTGACGGATGGCAAAGGAAGCCAAACCCTGCTTGCAGGGTGGTCCTCGTTCAAGGGGCACAACAATCTGCCAGAACCAAGAGGGCTGAAAAGTGAGACCTCCATTCCTTCCCTCAGGAGAGGGTGGTCTCTTTGGCCAGCAAGGAGCAGCAGCCCGAGTCAAGCTGGAAAGGGAAGACCTGTGCCCTTCTTATGGAGAGAGGTTAATGGAACAGGGAATTCTAAAAGCTAATTCCCATGGAGTTCAAAGGTGGAGAGACCTCAACCCTTCTTAAAGGGTGGTCGCTTAGCCTCAGGTACAGAATGGACCCCGAGAGCCTTTCTCGTGGCAAGGATTGGACCTTGATCCCTGCTTACACAGAGGTCTTTTTACCTGGCACCTTAAGGGGAGGCTTAAGTCTATGTGGACAAGCCTTCATTAGATAGAGGGTCGTGTGTGTGGTATGTATGTTGTTTTTGACTGGCCTTTTCTTATCTTTTCCCACAGTTTCTTTGCTGCTTCTGTCATTTTGTCTGGTTTGTCCAAGTTGCTAAAAGGAAAGAGGGGTGAAGAGGGTTAGATGTGGGCTCAGTGAACATCACACTTACAAGGTAAATTTCCACTAGGTGGACAAGGTGCTCGCCCTCCTGGAAATTACCCTGAGTCCTAGCTGTCAATGCTAATCCATGGCAGAAGGCAGGGGAGCCTGCAGTGGAAGTAAGGACCATCTGGATGCAGATGAAGCTGGGCTTTGACTTGGCTGAGAGCATGAGGGTGGCATGGGCACGGGCACAGGCTTATTCTTCCTAGGCAGCTACAATGGAAGTGTAATCCTGGACAAGTGGGGGAGAGACCTATGCCCTAGTTAGGGGGAGCTCTCTTTGGGTTCTGGCAATTCCTTGGCTTTTTTGACGAAAAAGAAACCCCCAAAGGGTCAAAGTTTTTTACGGCCTCCACCAACCCCTTACAAGTTCCAAAGGGGCAGGTGTGTTACTCTAGTAAAGCAAAAAAAAAAAGCAAGGAGTCTTGTGCCATTTACAGACTAACAGATTTATTTATCACATGAACTTTCGTGGGAGAAAATCCAACTTCATCAGACACTTTGAAGAGGGGGAACTTACAGAATGGGATGAAAATAAATGCAGGGGAGTGTAAGACATGGAACAGTCCCTACGCAGACCACACCGTGTCACATCTGATCTGGAGAGGAGATACACAGATGAGGAATACGATCTCATTTCATAGCTCCAAAAATCTGAGTGGAAATGATTCAGGAGGAAGCTAGTATGACTAAGAGCAATAGAATTTCATTTTTTCTTGAAGGGAGGTCACCTTGCCAGAGGCACAGAAAGGCCCCCCTAATTCAGGAATGAGACAGAGAAGATCTTACACCCTGATTACAGAGCGGTCTTGTTGCCTGGCCTTTCAAAGTGACAAGCAGCTTAACAGGCATGGCAAAGGAGAACCAAACCCTGCTTACAGGGCTCTCCTAAAAGCAAGGGGCACTACAATGAGCCAGAAGCAAGAGGGCTGAAGAGCAGAGACCTCCAATCATCCCCTCAGTAGAGGGTAATCTGTTTGTCTAGCAAGGACCAGGAATCCCAGGTAAGCCAGCAAGTGTCTTTGGTTCTTCTGCCATCTTTTCCAGTTTCTCCTTTGGGTATCTAAAAGGAAAGTGAGAAAAAACTGGTTTGAAATAGGTGATGAGATTTGATGTGGTTTCAGAGGATACCATGTTTTCAGTGGAAATTCAGATTAAATGCATGAGGCACTTGGCCTCCTTGAAGTTAACCCCAACACTTTGTTTATCAGCAAGGAGGAGAGCTTGCAGGAGACCCTACACCCTGTTGGATGCAGATCTGGGTTTTGACTTGGTTGGGAGGGTATGGCACAGGTCAGCTAGAAGGACAACTCTCATTTTAGCTCCTATTGCCTAGACAGGTCAGGCCCTCATTGCACTTTTGTATATTGTGCCTTAGTCCAAGCTGTGCGAGATGCCTTAAAAGTTTTCTTCTCAGTCTTCTCCTCACTTCCATTCCACCACCACCCTGCCCATCCCCAGCAGATGTTTACCAGTTAGAATAATCTATCTTCAGGCTTCTCTGCTCTAGCATCTTTTGTCACGTGTGTGGAAGCTGCTGCACAGTGAGTCTGTCTTTTCAGAAAATGTGTCTCTTTGGTTTTTCTAACAAGCTGCTTCTGTCCAGTCAGTGTGAGCCACCTCTGGGCTTTCTTACTCATCAGCTGTGCCCCAGTCAGCAAGACGCATGTCCATGCTCTGCCACCCAGCACCTATCTCCTTGTCATTGTTAGCCATTTCTGGGGTTTTCTGCCCTGTACCAACTGCCCACTCAACACCAGCCATGTTAATTGTTTTCCGTATGTGTTGCTTCTGCCTAGTCAGCACAAGCCATTACTGTGTTGGTTTTTTTGTCCAGAGACTCTTTCCATGCTCACCGTTATCTCTGTATTATCCAACCCAGTGCTTCCTGCCAAACTTGTGAAGGACATCTGAGGACTTTCTTACTCAGCTCCTCTTTGCCAGTCAGTGTGACTCACCTTTAGGCATCTCCCACCCAGCCCTTTCTGCCCAGTCAGCCTGAGTGACCTCAGTGGCTCTCCCTCCTAGCGCCTCTCCCCAGTCAACCTGCATCACTTCAGTAGTTTTCCCTCCCAGCACCTTGTGACCAGTCAGCCTGAGTCACCTCAGTGGTTTACCTGCCCAGCACCTCTTTTCCAGTCAGCCTGAGGCACCTTAGTAGTTACCAGCCCAGCAGCTCTTGTCCTCTCAGCTCAGTGGTTTTCCTACCCTGTGCCGCCCATGCAGTCAACCTGACTCACCACGGTACTTTCCTTCCCACTGCCTTTGGACTAGTCATCCTGAGTCACCTCAGTAGTTTTTCCTAGTCATTCTGAGTCTCTTCAGTGGTTTTCCTGCCTGGCACGTGTTGCCCAGTCAGCTTGTATCACCTAAGTGGTTTTCTTTCTGAGCACCATCTGACCATTCACCGTAAGTCATCTCCATAGTTCTCCTGCCCAGTGCCTCATCCCCAGTCAGCCTTAATCACCTGACTGACATTCCCTCTCACTGCCTCCTGTCCAGGCAGGCTGAATTACCTCAGTGGTTTACCCGGCCATCACATCATGTCCAGTCAATCTGAGCCACTGCAGTGGTTTTCCCTCACAGCACCTTCTGACTAGTCAGCCTGAGTTACCTCAGTGTTTTTCCTGCCCAGCACTTCCTCTCCAATCTGCTTGAATTACCTCATTGGTTTTCCTTCCTAGCTTCTGTCCAGTCAGCCTGAGTTACCACAGTGGTTTTCCCACCCAGTGCCTTCTGTGCAGTCAACCTGAGTCACTTCAGTGGTTTTCCCTTCCAGTGCCTTCTGTCTGGTCAGCCTGAATCATCTCTGTTGTTTTCCTGTTTAGCGGCTCCCCGGTCCTCCCCAATCTGCTTGAGTCACCTCAGCGGTTTTCCTGCTCACTGCGTCCTTCCTGGTTAGTCTAAGTTGCCTCTGTTGTATTCCCGCCCAGCGCATCCTCCCCAGTCAGCCTGAGTCATCTCAGTGGTTTTCCCACCCAGCACCTCCTGCCTGGTCAGGCTTAGTCACCTCTGGTTTTTCTGCCTAGCTCCTTCTGTCCAGGCACCCTGAGTCATGAAAGTGGTTTACTAGCCGAGCAGCTCCTGTCCTGTCAGCCTGAGTTACTTCAGTGGTTTTTCCACCCAGCACAACCTTTGGAATCAACCTGAGTCACCTCAATGGTTTTCCTGCCCACCATCTTCTGACTAGTCAGCCTGAGTCACCTCAGTAATTTTCCCACCCAGCGCCTTTTTCCTAGTCAGCCTGACTTTCCTCAGTGGTTTTCCTGCCCAGTCAGCCTGAGTCATCTCAGTGGTTTTCCCCCTGAATGCCTTCTAAATTGTCACACTGAGTCACCTCAGTGGTTTCCCTGCTTAGCGCCACCTCCCTGGTATGTCTGAGTCAGCAGAATAGTTTTCCCACCCAGCGTCTTTTCCCCAGTCAGCTTGAGTCTCCTCAGTTATTTTCATGCCCACTGCCTCTTGTCCAGTCAGCCTGAGTCACCTAAGTGGTTTTCCCTCCCAGAGCCTTCTGTCTAGTCAGTGTTGAGTCACCTAAGTGATTTTCCATCCAGGCACCTTCTGTCTAGTCAGCCTGAGTCACCTCAGTGGTTTTCCTGCCTAGCGCCACTTCCCCAATCTGCCTGAGTCACCCCAGTGGTTTTCCTCCCCAGCGCTTTCTCCCTAGTGTGCCTGAGTCATCTCAGTGTTTTTCTTACCTAGCACCTTCTATTCAGTCAACCTGAGTCACATCAATGGATTTCCCAACACTGCCTTCTGACTAGTCAGCCTGAGTCACCTCAGCGGTTTTCCCATCCAGTGGCTCCTCCCCAGTAAGGCTGAGTCACCTCAGTGGTTGTCCCTCCTAGTGCCACCTGCTCAGTCATCTCAGTGGTTTTCCTGCCTAGCTTCTTCTGACTAGTCAGTCTGAAACCTTCCTGCTTAGCACCTCCTGCCAAGTCAGTCAGAGTCACCTCAGTGGTCCCCCTCCTCCCAACACATCATGTTCCATCAGCCTGAGTCTACTCAGTGGATTTCCCGCCCAGTGCCTTCTACTCAATCAGCCTGATTCACCTAAGTGTTCTTCCTGCCCATTGCTTCCTGACTAGTTACCTCAGTTATTTTCCCACCCAGTGCACCTGCCCTCTTAGCACATGTTCTCTCTGAACATTTTCAACCCACCTTAAGGCTTCTCCTGCTCAGCAACTACTGGTCAGTCGGCACAAGCCACATCGGTGATTTTTCTCACCCTTTGCCTCTTGCCCTGTCTGTATAAGCTACTTCAGTGGTTTTCTCACTTAGATGCTTCTGTTCTGTCAACACAAACTGCCTTTGCACTTTACTACACAGCATCTCCTGCCAAGCCAGTAAATGGAAACTGTGGGCTTTCCCGCCCAGTCAGCATGTGCCACAGCAAGGATTTTCCTGCACAGCACCATTTGTCCAGTGTCACCCAAATCCATAGGAGCGCCAATGAAGTCAGTGAGATTAAGCATATGTTAGATTAGGGTCAGTAAGATTTGAAAAGATCTCCTCTGGGAATTATTTTGAAGGCAGTTGTATGTCCTGTGTTTTATCAGTGTGTATGGTGAGGGGGAAGCGTATAAGACAATAGGATCATAGTGTCCCTTCTGGCCTTGGAATCTATGAATCAGAATCAGACCCTGTATTTGTGAAGTAAAAGATAAAAGATCTCTTTAGATTCGGTTTTGCATTTCCTTTCTGCAACCAAGGGCATGAAACATTTTACTATGCAGCTGTGTTGCTGCTGAACATCTGTACGATATAGAGTTAACAATTAGGTTGATATCATTTGCATGTTTGATGGGGAATCTGTTATGTTTCATTTGCTCTTTGTCCTTTTATTGTGCACCTCTACACAGGAGCCAGGTTAAATGTCTTTTGTCAAAGCACTTCAGTATTCCAGACTTTCTACAAGATGCATTCATACCTTTTTACCTGGCTGTGAGGTTAATGAGTGTTATCTTTTGTAATCAGCTTACTACACTTCCCAGTAACCAAGCTAATGTACAAGATAGTTCACTTCCAACAGCTGTTTTAAAGTATTTACATGCTTTTAGTTGTTAAATGAGCAAGTAACATTTCTTATATCTTTAAGAATTTTTTTTAAGTAAAATAAATTGGACATGAATTCTTTGGCCTAGTTTCTTTGCCTTTGGAATGCTCCTTGGCCAAATCTTGGAACAAGAAGAATTGAGTACTGGAGGTGCTTTCAAAGAGCCAGGTAAATTAAACACAAGAGGTGAGATTCTGGGTGCAATGAAGTCAATGGGAGTTTTATCACTGATTTTATTGGGGATAGAATTTCACCTGATATCACCAGTGCATTCTTTGTTGAACAGCTGACATTTCTAAAAATGAAGCTGTAAATGAAAGATGTGATGTTTTATTCTGCAAGCTGGGCAGCAGGAGCTTGCAAGATATGTTGTTCTCTGCTGAGTCTGTAGCAGGGAATTCTGTGCCTTGCCCTGATGGAAGTAAAGTTAGTGATTGCAAAGAGATGCGCACAATCAGCTAACTACATTGTCTATGAACCAAACATTATTTCTGAAATTATTGCAGCTAAACCTAGAAAGAGTCAAAATATTTCCAATAATTCTTTGATCGCTTCTTTAACGTTGTTAGATGCACCTGTAAATGCAAACAGTCAACAATGACAGGTGAAAGACTGGGGCACGTTCACCCTTGATTGTAATCCCACAGAGCCTGAAGGAGTTATACCAGAAATGAATTTGGCTCAGTATTTCTAGCAGGAAGTTGACTCACCCTAAGGTTCTTGGTGCAAAGACACACAGTGATATATCCTAAGTTAAATGAGAAGAATATACAAAATGGAAATTGGAGACCATAACAACCTGGTTGTGCAACACTTACTCATGATAGTGAACATGAGTCAATGGATTTCCTCATGTGAGTAAATGCACTCACAGAGGGAAAAGGCTGCATAATTTGGGCAAGGTGAAATGGTTCAATGCAAGTAATATCCTACATGGTTTATGGCAAATGAATACTGAATTTCTGAGACTTAATAAGGGTGTATCTTCATTTACAGTGGCACGTCTGGCACCACTGGATCAATACTTCAGGATTGGTTGAGCAGAAGTGGAGACCCACTTGATCAGTCCAGAAGTTGACTCAATTAATTCACCACCAGAAAAAGGTAACACTGGGTCAATGGGAGGGTATTTCCTTTTGGCACAGTGTAGTGGGAAAGTCAGACTAATTAGAACTAGGAAATCAACATGAGATACAGAAGCCACTCTAGTAGCTTGTATATCTTCCATCGAACGCTGCCAGATTTCACAATGAGTGTTGACCAGACCCCTCACAGATTCACTTCCTTGTAATTCTACTGGAGTTGATGTTCTGCTAAGGATGAATTCAGTCAAATGCATTAGAATTCTTTAGATCATAATTGTAATGACAGCACTAAAACCAACAGCAATAATAGTGGTAGAACCTTACCAGTTCTCCATTTGCTGACCCCTAAGCCTGGCAAGTCCCAGATGGGGTTTCCCTTACTTTTCCAGAATGCTGAAGAGGTGATTCTTGAAGTGGCACTGGGGTGTCAGATCACTCTGACTTTGTTATTATTTCAAACTACCATATATACTCGCATGTAAGCCAGTCCACAGGTAAACTGACACTCCATTTTAAGTCCCCAAATCTGTAAAAATACACAATTCATGCATAAATCAAGGTCCCTCTGTGGCCTTGGGACTCTAATGCCCCCCCACCCTGTGCTGCTGGCTTCTCTGGACTCCCCAACATCCTCCTTAACCCCCAGGCCATGCTGCAGCTTCTCCCTGCGCCTTCCACGACCATGCTGCCACTTCTCCCCGCACTGTCCTCAACAATGCCGCCACTTCTCCCCCTGCTACGCCTGACCATGCTGGCGCTTCTTCCCCTGCCATCCTTGACCATGCAGCCACTTCCCCATGCCATCCCTGACCATGCTGCTGCTGCTTCCCCCTGCCATCCCGAGCCATGTTGCCAACTTCTCTCTTGCCATCCCCAACCATGAGGCCACTTCTTCACGCCATCCCAATCGTCTCCCTAACCTCTAGACCCTGCCACTGGCTCCCTCAGGCCAAACCACCCCCTTGGGTCTGCTCACCTGGCCACTTCAGTGGCTAGGCACAGGCTGGGGCTCGCTTACCTTACTTTAAGCCTTGCTGGGGCTGAGCACTCAATATGGCTGCTCTGGCAGCTAGACATACGCTGGGGCTCCCACCCAAGCATGGTCAGAGGATACTCAGGGTGGGAGATTTAAGACTGCTAGGCTGGGGCTGCTCTCTGATCTCTGACCTGTGTATAAGCCAAGTTCCCTTTTTAAAGGTGATTTTCAGGCACAAAAGTCTCAGCTTATATGCGACTATATATTGTAGAGTACAGCATATTTCAAAGTAGAGCACAAAGTATCACCCTAATAATTGCAAGTAAACTATGTCTGTGACATAAATGAACAGGCACCATGAAAAGGGCAGCTGGTGTAGTACCTTTTGTTTGTTCTTGTCTCTTTGCATTTCTTCCTGCGTATTAATTTGTTTCCTTGCTAAACTGTATGATTGTTATTTACAATGTGTCTTCTAATCTTTAACGGAAATTCAGTTTTACTAATAGTTTGTATTCTGCCCAATTAAACACCATGTTTGAAATTATAATAGGGTATACCTTATGTCTCAGAAATGTATGTACAAGTAATAATACAGTAAAATATTTTTTGAGAGTTTCCCCATCCTTCCTTGTTTTCAATGAGACACATGATAAAAATTACACTATGGATGAATCTGGCCCACAAAAGAGTAATATTTACATGTTTTCCTCATAATGCCTCAGCTTCAAAGTGTGGAAAACAAAACTTCGGGATTTACCTATAAGCCTTTTAGTATCTTCAGAAGTAAACTGTGGAGGCTCTTATCTGTAGTTGCTTTGTTGTTCCTGAAGAGCTAATCTATGATTGTTTCTCTGACTTGTGTTTAAGTGACAAGCATATAGCAAAAATTCACAATGTTGTTACACAAATAACAGTGTAATACTCAGCCAATTACCACTTTTCCAATGATACCTCATAGGACATATTTTGTACAAGATTTATCACAATTGTGTAAAAGTGAGGACTATCTTAGTGTATTTGATACCTCTCTCCTTTAGACAGCATCACATCTGCTTGTCTCTCACCAACTTCAGTTGGTTCAATAAAAGATTTTACTTCATTCACCTTTTCTCTGATATTAGGAAAGGGCATGCAAAATGTCAGTTATTTGCAGTGTGCACATTATTCAGTAACATATCAACATTTGAATGTTTTAAATTTAGCTTTAAGGATAGCTTTGCTATTAATTTACAGTTGGAGTTATTTGTACACTTTTTTTTAGTATTTTCATCATTCTAGCGAGTACTCATATTTTTAATTATAGTAGGAAGTCATCTGAGAACCCAAACTTTAGAAGAATTCTTGTGGCAAGAGTGAAGATAAGGTCCTCCTGAAAAGTATGATAATATTAGAGGTAGTTGTAGTCCTGAAACTACTTAAGGTTTTGTTTTGGTAGAAAAACTGATGTCTGAGAGCTTCTAACGATACAAAACAGTGACGACCTCACAAATGCAATGAGTGGACTAATATAATAAAAAGGCTTGTGTTTTTTTTTTTCCAGCTAACAAAAACAACTGCTAAAAGATTAATTTGTTTTTGTGTTGGATATTTTGTTTGAAACTATTACCAGAAAGAAACAGCTGATGCTCAGGAGTTAAGCTTCCCGGATTAAAGTCTTCTAAGCTGCATTTCCAATTTTTTTCCAGTGAATTAAATAGATGCAATCAAGTAAATTCCAGTAAGATTCCACCATCTGTTTAAAAAAGCAGTGTCAGGTTAGCTTTGACCACATAATCTCAGAAATCTGAAGGGGAAAAAAAATTGTGATACATCCCACTTCAACATTGGCACATGGGTGTATGTGCCACTTTACTGTAAATAACAATTATAAAAAAGTCTAGACTTAACATAATTCCAGGTATTTTAATTAGTAACTTATTGTTCTATATAGTGAAATAATTCTTCAGCCTTCAACTCTTGAAGTCCTTATTCAGTTTCCTTTTCTCAACTCCTTACTCATGCAAAACTTGCTTAATTCTTGAACCCTTCTTCAGTTCTCATCCAACTCTAAGGCAAAATCTCATTGATCATACTTTGATGGCCTTAGTCCAAGGAGCAATCTCGTTCTGGCCACTGGGGCTACTCTTAGTCAGGGGAGCTGGATTTGATTCATTGATTTTAAGGGTTTTGTCTAAATGAATATTTTGAATGAGATTCTCTGATTCTGAATTAAACAAGTCTGTGAAAACAAACACTGATAGGCTTTTCTGTGTGTCTCTTGAAATTTTGCAACAGTATGTCAAGTTCGAAGCCGTATTTCATCAGAATTTAGCATAAATGAGCCTTGATTAGGATTCCTTCCAAAATCTCTTTCCCTTGGCTGTCCAAGAACTCAGTGTGACTTCAGGTTTTCTCACTGAAGTACAGTTGATATATAACAAAGCTACACTGAGTTGATCAGACTCAAGCATACAGGGTGGGTTTAGGGCATACTACATAGCTACAGTTACGCAGCAAACCTCTTTCTTTATATACATTTATATATTGTATTGCATCACACATTTGGGGATTAGCTTGGTTATCTTTGTAGGAACCAATCTCTATACAACATGCTTTATCCATGCCCTGTTCCTGCATGATCTGACCTCATTCTCTTACATTAGGCTTGTTTACTAACAGCAAGATATTCCTGCTGATCTTAGCTCACCATCCAGACGCCAGTATAGTGCTTGTAATGACATTTTACAGTAATCCTTCCCTTGACTTTTCCAAACATGGACACTAAGATATGAGGCAAGTTATTTACATCAAACCAGGCTTACAGCCTCCCCAGCCATGTGGTTAGACATTATGACAAATAGTCTAATTAGTGGGGAAATTTTTGGTATGTTTCTCTCCTTTATGCATACCCGGGAAACTGCATGTTCATTCTAGCTCTCTGCTTTTCTAACATGAAGTTGCTTATATTGGATGTGCCCTATGGGTGCAGAACGGTGCTAGCTTTGTTGCTGTTCAAACATATGGTATGGATCAAAGAAAATTTGCAGCTGTCTGGCAAAACCTTGCCCTGCCAACACCTGAAATATGCTTTAAAATTTTCATTAGATTTCTCAAGTGTGCATTCAACTTCAGGATCACTACTTTTATGCTGCTTCTTCCTATTCATGTTACCTTCTATCACTTCTCAGGAAAAATAAATGGAACCAGCACTTGCAGTATATCATATATTGCACAGTCCCTGTACGGTTAAATTCATTTGAAACCGCTTTATCAAATCCTGTGCTGTGCTCTTGGACTGGCTAAATTAAAGGTTCCTCAAATGAATTTTTATGATATTGTCTGAGGCATGCCAAGGTCCATCCAAAAGGACTCCTAAGTATAAGGTGTTATGTTTGTATTTTCAGGAGTAGTTATTCAGACTAAATCTATATTTTCATGTGCTGTTGTACTGACTGTCAAACCAGGAACAGTGATTCTGGGAACGACCTCATAGCTTAGACCAAAAGTGACAGTCTGATGTTGTCTGGCCACAACAGAAGACAGAGTATGGTTTAATTAAGCCTCAAATTTATTTACTTAAAAGATCTGGGAATATCCAGCCAGAAATTATACAAAGCAGGTCATAATTTTCTTAATCATTTCCATGTAATTCCCAATCTGGGATGACTAGGACCCTGCTACTTTTCCTTTGTATGAGGTCTTAAGGGAGCTAGAAAGAAAAGAGTGTCAGATTTCTGCTGTACCAGCTGTAGGCTCCCCAAGCCCCCTTCCTCATCTCCCTTAAGGATGCTTTCTTTCAAATCCTCTTCCAATCCATTGGTAATTATGTCCTGTCCAATCTGAGTACCTACCCTGGAAATCTGATACAAGTTATATGTATCAAATTGTGGAAGATTTGGGCTACAGTGTCACCTGTTCCACTTGATTTAAAACCTGCTATGGGTGAGGTGGAAAAACATGCCAAACTCCTCAACCAGTATGGTGGAGAAGGAAAAATTCTTTCCCATGCCTAAAGGAAAATAGGATGATTATCATAATGTCCATGGCAGCTCACTTAAGAAACAATTTTTTCTTTGCAAATTTTATGGGTGGGTACAGCAGCCTGATCAAGATGAAGGAAGGCTTCTCCATAGCTGCATAGGGTCCAAACAGCCACTCCCCCAAATTTTTCTACTCAGAAGGAAAGGCCATGACTATTGCCACTGACCTGGTCCAGCTTCTTCTTACTCTTCCCCCACTCTGTCTGTGTAAACTTCTCCCTCTACTACCCATCGACTGAAAGGACAATAATTTCTCTTCTTCTTTCTGGCTGGTCAAAGACCCACCCCATAGAGCTACAGTGAGAACATTTTAATAGTTTCAAGGTGGCAGCCCTGTTGGTCTAGTTCAGCAAAACAAACAAGGAGACCTGTGGCACTTAAAGACTAATGAATTTATTTATTGCATGAGCTTTCATGGGAGAAAATCATTACAAGTAGAGCACTTTGCCTTTTAATTTCATTGCTAGAAGAGATAGGGCACCAATGCAGAGGAATGACACTGCTGCATGCTACAGTAACTCATATCTGTGTAACTTGCATGATAGGCTCAACTGTAGACATTTGTTGAAATCATTTCTCTCAAATGACAGGCTATGAATGTTTGCTTCACTGTGGTGACCAGCTTGCTCATGTTGCCAGACTCACATGATCAAAGGCCTGCAACATGTGATGTTCAGTCATATACACTGTGTTAAAAGAACAAGTGATGTTAGTGATGAAAATACTTTTGGTCATGTAGATCATTTCTGGGTCTCTGCAGGATTGTTCCATACAGCATTTTGGTAGGCAGTGGAGAATTAGACTTATAGATTCCAAACAAAGGGCCCAACAAGTCCTTATTCTGGCAAAACTGCTCTAATAATGGAACTCTGGGTGAACGAAAACCTCAGGCTGGCCTTATGACTTGTAGGTTGTGCTGTAATGTCTGTTGTCTGTGATTAGCCTGTCAAAATTGAAATCTAAGTTACACCATTCTTCTCTGATAGTTGCTGTAGCAAGAGGAGAGCACTAGATAACACTTCAGTCCAATTAGCTCCTGTGAAAAAGGGTCCTGTGTGGGTGAAGTTGCAATCATTTTAATACTACTGCTGGGATAAAATATAGGCTTTACTATGTGAAACCTTTGGAAAAAATATAAGGTTTACTACATGAAACCTTAAGCTATTGAAGTTGCTCTAGAGAAGAATTTAAAGAGAGTAGGACTAGGGTTATGTCTTCAATGACAACGTTATGTTTTTACCATGAGATAACTAATGTGTGTTAGCAATCTGACAATAAACCTATGGAGACCAGGCACTTCAGTTTTACTAGGAGGGTAACCTGGGGGTTGGGGAGGACTGTTGATTTCTCACCCATTGCACAGTAAACATTACAAGTGCCTTGTCTCCACTTGGAATTTTACAGCGAAAGTAGCATCACCTTTTAGTTATCTTGCTGTTCTTACAGCTTTGTGTTGGTAAAGACAAAAGCTTATACTGCATGTCTCTGCACTAGAGAGAAATCTCCCATTTTCTGTAGGAGTTTTGCCTGAATAAGGAATTCAGGTCTACGTAGTGTTTTCCTCTTACTGTAATTACCTAGTTACTTCCTTGGAAACAATTCGCTTTTGTTGGAGCACCCAAATCTGAATTATTTGAGAGATGCTTTAAATATGTGATGTGGACAAGTAAGGTGTTCTTTCTTTTTTCATTATGCAGTTTTTAAGTGCTGAACAGAGATTTTTAATAGCTTATGACAGTTTCCTTTTGGCTCCAAAAGGTTTCCCTGAAGGGACAGCTGTAATGTTTGCCCCCACTGTAATCTTGTATTCCTGTTGTGTAATCACACTGTAACCCAAACTTATTTTTACAGATTTTAGGTATGTCTTTGCTATACTCCTATGAATACAGCTGAAGTCTGACAAGCATTCTTGATAAGTGTACCAGTGTAGGAATCACCTTGATATATTCAAATTTCTCTCCAGATATCATCAGCATCCTCAGCAAATGCTTACAGTTTAGCCTATCATGCAAGTTATGCAGGTATGAGTTACTGTAGCATACAGTAGTGTGTCATTCCTCTGCACTGGTGCCCTATCTCTTCTAGCAATGAAATTGCAAGGCAAAGTGCTCTACTTTTAATGAATTCTTGGTAGCTTGTTTAGGGCTCAATCTTAGGTACTGAGCAACCTCAAGCCCCATTGAGGGTTAGGAATTAGGCCATTCATTCCTGCCTATTATATTGTGAATCCCTTCATTCTTTAAAAAGCATATTTTAGGAGAAATTTGTTTTTTTTCATTTTTTGTCTGCATTAAGATGTTTTATGTGGTAGGTTGACCAAATATTGACACTGATTGAGCTTCTTCTTGTACTTATGGACTTTCTGTTCTCCCAAGTACTATTCATCTGAGGTAATGTTTTTTACAGAGATTTTACAATGTCCTTGATCACCATTATTTTTTTTCTTGCAATAATTAGCCCTGTACACAACACAGGAAAAGAGTGTTGTATTAACCTATATGTGCTCTCTCCACCACTTAGAATCATAGAATCATAGAATCCTAGGGTTGGAAGGGACCTCATAGGTCATCTAGTCCAACCCCCTGCCAGAGGCAGGACCACTCCCACTAAACCATCCCAGTCATGGTTTTGTCCAGCCGGGCCTTAAACACCTCCAAAGATGGAGACTCCACCACCTCCCTTGGCAGCTCATTCCAATGCTTCACCACTCTCCTAGTAAAAAAGCTTTTTCTAATATCCAGCCTCAACCTCCCTAACTGCAACTTGAGACCATTGCTCCTTGTTCTGTCCTCTGTTACCACCGAGAACAGTCGAGCTCCATCTTCCTTAGAGCATCCCTTCAAGTAGTTGAAGGTTGCTATCAAATCCCCCCTCAATCTTCTCTTCTGCAGACTAAATAAGCCTGATGTTTTCAGTCTATCCTCATAGGGCTTGTGCTCCAACCCTTTAATCATTTTGGTTGCCCTCCTCTGAACTCTCTCTAGCATGTCCCTGTCCTTTTTGTAGTGGGGAGCCCAAAACTGAACACAGTATTCTAGATGTGGCCTCACCAGTGCAGAATAGAGGGGAATGATCACATCCCTTGATCTGCTGGTAGTACTTCTTTTGATGCAGCCCAGTATGCCATTGGCCTTTTTGGCAGCAAGAGCACACTGCTGACTCATATCTAGCTTCCCATCCACCATGACCCCCAGGTCCTTTTCTACACTGCTGCTACTTAACTGAATGTTTCCCAGTCTGTAGCAGTGCATGGGGTTTTTCCGTCCCACATGCAGGATTTTACACTTGTCCTTATTGAACTTCATAAGATTTTTATTGGCCCACTGTTCCAATTTATCTAGGTCTCCCTGAATCCTGTCCTTGCCCTCCAACGTGTCTACAGTTCCCCCCAGCTTGGTGTCATCCACAAACTTACTGAGAGTGCAGTCTATTCCATCATCCAGATCATTGATGAAAATGTTGAACAGAACTGGCCCCAGGACCAACCCCTGGGGCACCCCACTCGTGACTGGTTGCCAGCTAGACATGGAACCATTGATACCTACACGCTGAAACCGTTGATCTAGCCAGTTTTCTATCCACCTTATAGTCCACCTATCCAACCCATACTTCCTTAATTTGCCAATCAGAATGCTGTGGGAAACTGCATCAAAAGCCTTGCTAAAATCAAGGTATATCACATCAACAGTTCTTCCTGCATCCAGAAAACCAGTCATCTGCTCATAGAAGGAAATGAGATTTACCCTTGGTAAATCCATGCTGACTGTTCCTGATCACTTTATTTTCTTCTAAGTGTTTGAGGATGGATTCTTTAAGAATCTGCTCCATAATTTTGCCAGGGATTGAGGTGAGGCTGACTGGTCTATAATTCCCTGGATCCTCCTTTTTCCTTTTCTTGAAAATAGGCACTACATTTGCTTTTTTCCAGTCCTCTGGCACCTCCCCTGTTCTCCATGAGTTTTGAAAGATAACGGCCAGCGGTGCTGCTATCTCATCGGCCAATTCCCTCAGCACCCTTGGATGCAGTTCGTCCGGCCCCATGGACTTGTGCACATCCAGCTTGTTCAAGCAGTCCCTAACCTGACCTTCCGTCACCAAGGGCCTCTT
This sequence comes from Podocnemis expansa, assembly GCA_007922195.1. Classification (NCBI taxonomy): domain Eukaryota; kingdom Metazoa; phylum Chordata; order Testudines; family Podocnemididae; genus Podocnemis; species Podocnemis expansa. The sequence continues at coordinate 2,416,195 of ML681988.1, read as the reverse complement.
TTCTTCTCTCCAATCTGCCATACCCATGGTAGTGGGCTGGGAGCTGACCCTGCCTGCGAAAACTGAAGCAAAAAAAGCATTGAGTACTTCAGCTTTTTCTTCATCCTCTGTCACGAGGATGCCTGCCCCATTCAGCAAGGGACCTACACCACCCCTGATCCTCTTCTTGTTATTAACATACTTGTAGAACCCCTTCATGTTATCCTTTACATCCCTCGCTAGCTGGAGTTCCATTTGTCCTTTGGCCTTTCTGATTTTATCCCTGCAGTCCCTAGCAGTATCTTTATATGCCTCCTTGGTCATCTGACCAAGCTTCCACTTCTTGTAAGCTTCCTTTTTATGTTTAAGCTCAGAGCAGAGTTCTCTGCTAAGGCATTCTGGCTGCCTCACATGTTTATTCTTTCTCCTAATTGGAATGGCAACTTCCTGTGCCCTTAGCAGGGTTTCTTTAAAATATAGCCAACCCTCTTGGACTCCTTTCCCCTTCAGATTAGCTTCCCAAGGGATCCTGCCCATCAGTTCCCTGAGGGACCCAAAATCTGCTCTTTTGAAGTCCAGGGTTTTTGTTTTGCTTCTTTCCTTCCTTCCTTTAATGAGCATCCTGAACTCAACCATGTCATGGTCACTACTGCCTAGCTTGCCATTTACCTCTACCTCCCTGATCAATTCTTCCCTGTTTGTGAGCAGCAGGTCGAGAGGTGCAAGGCCCCTAGTTGGTTCCTCCAGCATTGTACTAGAACTTGTACTTGTTTGCTTTGTCTTTTCATGGTCCAGTGGAAATGCCTGAGAACCCTGGTGATAAGGTAGTTTACATTCACACACCTAATATAATTACTATTTTTTTATTTAGGAACTGTAGACAGGTATACACTATAAGGATAAGGAGGCAGGATGTAACCATCCTAAAGCATGCTCTGGGATTCTTTGGTTTTTTGTTTTTTGTTTTTTTTTTAAAAAAAGAAGTTCCTGTCTAGATTTGGATAGAAACTGCTACCAAACTTCACTAATGGCTTGAAAACCATTGTCAAGCACAATTACAACTGGACTATACATTGACCATTGACAAGTTTAGTTGTGAGCACAGTTTAACTTGTGTGGTGCCACGACGTACATTTCCTTGACCCCACCTCTGATTCAGCAAAGCATTTTATGTGCTTAATTTAAAGCATAGGCTTAATGTGGGGCACAGATAGATAATGTAGGGGGACAGACAGATAATGAGTTTCATTTACCTTTAAATTATATGATAGTTAATGTTGTGTATCTGTCCTTCAGTGTCATAAGTAAAATAATTCTGTAACCCTGTGTAATAGACATTATAACCAATGTCCAACAAGACTTCATATTGTCGGTTTGGAACTCCTGCTTAAACAATGTACTTCATTTTGGATACTTGATGAACTCTGGTTTAGGTTTATGCTGTATATGTTTTTTTAAATGTGTGAACAAGGTGCGTGAATGAGGGGCATGTGTGTGAAGAGGCCAGTTTCAACTGCCAGCCTCTCCTGATGAAGCACAAGTACCATCTAACTGGCTGAACAATGCGGACATCTCATTAAAGCAAACAGAAGGAGCCACCCCAGAAAGAAAAGAACAAAATACAATCAAGTATGCAAGTGACTGGTGATCAATGATCTCACAAGAACCCTGAGGCTACATGACACAGCAAATCCCATAGACTTACATGAAGGCCTGCAAGTATAAAAGATGGGTGAGAACATGAAAACTTTGGGGTCTCATTCTGCAAGTGTCATCTCGGAGCATTGGATCATGACCGACAGAGGCCTGGCTCCCCCCTTGTGCCCAGCCTAGTTGGCCACTAGGCTGGCTCAAGAAACACAAGAAAGGACTGATAATTATATCATACCAGGTTGCAGAACTCTGTGTGTGTGTGTGTGTGTGTGTGTGTGTGTGTGTGTGTGTGTGTGTGTGTGTGTGTGTGTGTGTGTGTGTGTGTGTGTGAGAGAGAGAGAGACTGCCTTTTGCTATTTTTACTTATTTACAATAAATGTGGCATATTGCCTTGTCCCCCTGAATAAGATCCTGCTAGTCTTTTCTTTTTATTAGGGGGTGCTCTATTGGGTGCCCTTTTTGGTATAACATGAAGACCATCTCTATTAAGATAAGAACTGGTAGTAAAGCATGCACTCATTTAAAGCATAGTTGCTTTGCTAAATAGACATGTGCTTCACCATGGTCATAATTTTTCAGCACACACTTAAATAGTTTCCTAAATCAAGACCCCCATCCCTAGCCATGTTGTTCACTGCAATGTTCGTTCATTCTTACAATCTGAAATCTGTGAGCTACAGTAGCATCAGAGGGTGTATAATGTACTTCTTTAAACTGGTCATCATACAAACAACAAACGTCTGGAATCTGGACTAGATGTTTTAGCTTTATTCTCCAAAAAAATTCTTACTGCATAGAAGAAACGTTAATTTAAGTTTAAACCAATGATTCTCCTACTGTGTCTGTCTGCAGACGCCTTTAAAAGGAAAAGATCCTCTATGGGCCTACCCCCACTTTGCTACTGTTTAGTTCTCAAAACATTTAATTCTTTGGACCTATAAGTTTTGGTCTAAATATGACAGGTGGAGAATCACTGGATTAAATAAATGTACATGACAAATGGATGGTTTGTATTGTAGTAACTGATTAAAAAGAAAAGAAGCAAAGCTTAAGTTTGCTAGACAGTTTAAATTATATGCAAAAATAGTTACGTACAGTGGTGACACAGTCTAATGTTGCCATCGTGAAACAATGTGAGCCCATTGGTACTTAGGTAATCTAATGAAAACAATGGCTTGTGACAAGGTGTCTTAAAATGTGTATGAACATCACATGGCACCTTGCAATAACTGCAGAATAAACCCTTTCCTTGAGTGAAATGATACCATGTCTGTCTACTGACTATGTCTGTTTTCATTGTTATAGCTGCAAGAAGATGAAGTTGTCTAGCTGTGGAAGTGGTCATAATGGATGGAGGGTAGCTCCTGTTAAAGATCCTCTGCTCAGAGCTCTGCACCACAAATGTCACATTTTGTTGATGATGATGATGATGGGTTCCCCTCCACAAAAAGCAACCAGGTACTATGTTCAGTCAGAATGACCTTTATTTGAAATTATGAGAGGTACAAAAGCAAACCATTTGAAGCACGCAGTCAATGGCTGGCCTATAGCAGGTTATTTGAACACATAATAGCTGACTCTGCTGTAGAGAAGGACTTTCTTCATTTAGAGGTACACAATATGAAACACAAATCCATGTTGCAAATATATCATCTCATTTTCCTCCTTTTGCTTTTGAGCAGAAATGGAGGAAGGTAAATGAGCTCATATCCAGGATTGTCAGGCAGTTGCTCCCACCATTGTGCTCTTGTTGGATGGGATTCAAAGGACACCTCTGAGTAAGTGGTGAAATGGTCAATGCCTCTTTGAAGGTTCATTCCATTGAGGATAGGGCTGTCAACATTTATGTAGTATGCAGTCATCGTAGGACAGCCCCCATCTGTAAATTGACTGCAGGAGTTGGCAGAGCTATTACACCATATGATTCTGTTGAAGGTTGTGACATTCCCCTCCCAGAATCAGGTCTGGGGTGTTGCTGTATCTCCCTGATTTTTACTTCTTGGACCCTGACTTACCCCTTTTTGCTAGGTGGCACCCACTACTGGGTCAGTCCACCCTAGCCTCCTGTGTGTAATCAGTCCCAGGCAGCAGGTGTGTGCTCTCCAGCCACGCAGGGGATGGCCCCCCCAGTGAGTGCTCCCAGGCCCCAGATGCCACACTGGGAACTTCCATCCTGCAGGGATCAGGGCCCTTCCTCAATCACTGTAGGCTCATAGACACCAGTTCACCTGTATATCAAAGAAGTGGGAATGCACTCAGTTGTTGCTCATTCACCCTCCTAGAAGTCCACACCGCTTTAGATAAAACAAACACTAGTTTATTTATTAGACCATGATATTAAGTGTGTATATAGCAAATCAATGGACAATCATGAAATAAAGTGGTCAAAAGATACGACAAGCTAATAAAATGTATAAAACACATTCTAACCTAACATCACTGTCCAGAGTTACTCACAAGGTTTGGCTGATGATGGTTTAGCAGCCAGTCTCTGCTTCTCCATAGATGGGACCCAGTCTTTCTTGGGGATATTTGAAGATGGTGTTTCTCTGGCAAAAAGCCCTAACAGTTCCAGGTGTGTGTATGTGGGGGCCAAAGGGGCTTGGAAACTTCTTTCTGGGCTGAGGTGATCTTTTTTCAGAAAGGATGGGAGACTTCCCTGTGGAGGTGCTATAGGCATTTAGCTAGCCCATTGTTACTATCCTCTCTGGATGTGTGCTTGCAATGCTAACTGTTTACATGAAGCTAAAGAGCTGTTCTGATTGTCTCATACCTCCTGAGCCATGTGAAATACCCAGGAAAATGTTACACATCTGTACACATACATGATGCTGCAGGAAACATGACACCAGAACAATAATACAGAGCATGTTATGAACATTCATAAAGGAATCCCTTGCATGGCATATTTTGCATCGAACCATGGAATTGCATTGCAAAAGTGAACAGGAAGGTTACATAGGATGCACCCTACGGGTGAACAGATGTGTGTCCCATGACACAGGTGCAGTTGTGCAGCCACTTTCACCATTTTCAGTGACATTCTCAGCTAGGATGTCAGTCTGTGTTGATCTGTATGTATTGATAACATCCCTATCATCAACCCAATCAGGTATGCTGAAATGGACTTCTCAGCTAAGTATACTACAAAGTCTGGGGGCTATGTAATGTAACTGCTTCTACCAGAACTTAAAGGACAGTTAGCAGGAGCTGGTTATTTGGTGAATCATCAAGTTTCCTGATGGAATGGGTTTACTTTTGCTGACATAATTTATTTTCCTTTCATATAAACGCTATTAAAGTGTTTGGCTATTCTTTTGCATAGCTTGGTTGACTTTCTGTTGCTGGCAGTGTCTCAGTGAAATTCATAAGCACATTACCCTTTTTGAGAAGAACAGTAAGGCACAAGTATCCCTTGAATAGAAGGCTCAGCCTGCAGTATGTGTTCATTTTTCTTCCGGCTGCAGGGGCATTTCTTATGTCTGTTAATTCCATTATCAACCTGGTGCTACCTCAGAAGGCATCAACATCATTAAAAGAATCAGCTGCCTAGATGCCAGAGAAAGAATGGTTTTCTTTATATATATTTTACTGCATAATCTGCTCACTTAATGAATGTTATCTATTTTTTTACCTATGCAGTTTTTTAAAATCCTCTTCTGCATCAACACTGTTGTTACGGTGGAAAGGGTGCAGCTTCTGAAGTGTTAGAGTGGAGTGTCATTCAAAAGCTCCTGTTGGCAAATAATTGTAGGCCAAGTAAGTTCATAGCACATTTTTCAATGTCTAGAGGAGTGTAAGGTAATGGAAGTAGAGTCTATAAATAAGCATTCTAGGATTTCTGTTTGATCTCTGGAGATAACACACCTGTATATCTATAGGATGGTATTTCTGTGGCTGTTGGCCAGAATCTACCAGACTCAAAATTGGTTCTAGTGTAGTTACTTCTGATTTACAGTAATGTAATTAGGGCTGAATCAGGCCCAGTGTTTCTGTCTTTAAGTTAGCTAGATTTATTGGCTATGGCTACACTGCAGAGCTTTTTTTGAAAAACATTTTTTTAATTATTTTGAAATAAATTTGAAATAAATATTTCAAAAAAACTTTTTTCAAAAAATGTTATTTTGAGAGAGGAGTCCAGGAGGACTCTGTCTCAAAATAAAGCAGTGTTTTTGGTTTTTTTCCAAAAAAGAGGGTCCACACTGGAGCCTCTTTTTCAAAAAAAAGGAAGCCAATTTAAAAGATAGACAGGCTTTTTCTAAAAAAGCCATTGCTGTATTTGGCAATGGCTTTTTTTGAAAAAGTTATTTCAAAAAAGACTTTTTTTTTGGGAAAAGTAACCAGGTTTAGCGTTTTTGAAAATGTGCTCTGGTATATTGAAACACCAGTGTGGTCGTGTCCCCCCACTCCCCCCTCCCCCCCAAATGCAAACCAGCTCCCTGGACATGGAAAGGTTTTTTCGGGATAAGGCTCTTTACCCCGAAAAACCTTTGCAGTATAGATGTGCCCATCAAGATTATCTCCTCTCTGCTTCACCAGTGTCTTCATATCTTCACAACTTCAGTTTTTGTATGATTTTTGTCCTCTACTGCATGCTGTTGAACTGCGTCACCACAGAAATCCTTTTGCTCACTTCAGCAAGAGTGTTCCCAGTTAACAATGTATTCTCCTTCTCTACCAGTTGAAGTGCCCAGCTGTCACAAAAGCAGTGCTGCATCAGTACCGCTACATCCCACCATGCATTACTCCTGTAAACTGATTGAAATGGCCGTTTTTGCAGATTTGACCTATAATTTTACTGTCAAACAGCAAATACATTAAAAGTATGGGAATTTCGGTATGATTTTCGATGAAGGGTTTGTTGGGGCTAATTCTATGTTCATTGTCTATGGGAACAGCTCTAAAATTTATCTTTGAAAACACGAAGAAAAGATGACCAAAAGTAACAGAGACTTCACTTTGAATGCATACTTGGCTACATTCATTCACAATTCTGTTTGCTTATCTAGAAGCAATCTCTGTAATACCTGTGTAATACTGTACAACTGGGAATCGACAATAGTTTCTACTACAGTTCTTTTGTTACAGGGCTACACTAAGGGTTTCTTTCTTTCTAAATTTAAATTGTTTTTCTTGGACTGTACTCATTCTCTCAACTGAGGCTAGAGTTTTTTATACCCTTTGGTTGCTTAATTTACCAATATTCATCTGGTCCAATCCTGGAAGGCACAACCTGGTAAAATACGAATGGTTTGAACAAGTGAGTTTTGCTAGAGTAAGGCCTGCAGATTCAAGCTGCAAATTCACTAGCCAGATGGGCTACTGCACTGAGCTTCTGCTTGTCACAGAAGTGGGATGAGGGGCTATTTAAGTTTCCTGATTCTCTGGCTGGACATATGCCTGCTTGCCAAAGTAACTGTGTTTGTGCCACATGGTAACACTTCCCAAAGTATCATTTATCAGCTGGAGATGGCCTAGAGTGCAGCATGCTCCAGACAGGCCCCCTCTTTGCCACTTCTGCTGAATTGCAGGGTGCGCGCTGTAAGAATTGGCATGATAACTGTATGCCTATAGAGGATTCCGTTATGTCAGAAAAATCCCCCACTGGGAAATTGTAGATGGTTTCCACTCCCAGTACATTCTCTGTGCAATACAAACAAAGCAGGAGATAACAGAGAATGTAGCCTGCAGCATTTGGTTTCTAAAGTGACTGTTTTTTCAATCATTGCTTTCACCTTCTGCACAATAATCTTTCCAGAAGTCTTGTGAAACGTATCATTTCCACATCATGTGAATGTTTATATTTTTATCCATTTTCTTTACTAGTCAGAGAAACTTTCCTTTTGGGCATTTATTTCAGGCCATTCCCATGAATGCAATTGCACTGGCAGGAAAAGATACATACTCTGTAGAACACAATATTATTTCCTACATTTCACCACTAGTGCCTCTTGCTTAGGGATGATATCCTGCTGTAAATCTTTATTCCTCCAGCTCCCGCTTGCTTATTAAACCTATGGACAGATGGTGGTCTAGCTCTGCCATGTCATCTCTATAGGTAATACCTAAAAGGAATAGAATGGAAATAGAAAGTATTGGAGTTCCATTTTACTTTCGCTCATGTCTGCTATATTTTCATATTTTTATTTTGTATTTATTTTATAAATTTCTTGTCATATCTAATAGTACCTTCAAGACAGTAAAATGAGACCTACGATCCATTAAATAGTTGTGATACAGGATTCCTGGAAAGAGCTAAATACAGCCAACATGGATCAAAAAAGGTTGGGATTTTAACTAGTTTAATTTTGGGTAAAAAAAAAAAAATTACAGTTCACCTTAACATTTCTTAGTAGTTTTGGTTGCTTGGTTTTAAATAATTTTGGGGGATAATTTAAAATTGCTTTTTCTTATGCTAATCCTTGGCCTAACAATATATAATATAATTAATTGCTAATAGTTTTTGTGTTGTGCTTCTACTTCATTTTTCAGGTTTCAGATTCATTCTGGGACTAGTATGGCTTTCTATGACATGCAGCCTAACATGCATCATTACCTTAATCCCAGGGAAGGTAAGATCCAGAGAAAATAATGCATCATACCAGAAGCAGGAAGGTGGATGTGGGGATACTCTGAGTCTGGGGCCTATTTCAAGTCTTTCATTTGATCACACCACTTAATGGAGTACCTTATGGTCACATTCACTAATTCAGCGGGATGGAGTTTGAACAGTTTTGGGTGCTGTATGGGGTGCTGCTCAATGTCCTCACTCCACATTCCTGATTTTTAATCTTTTCTCCCATCCTTGTGTTTTTATTTGTGGTCTGAATCCAGTAGCTTTTCCCCTTAGGTGGAAGGGGCAGTCCAGACCAACCTGTTTCATTACCTGTAAATAATATCAGCATGAGCAAAACACAATGGGACTATTTACACTAGTGAAGTTATTCTCTGCATAAGTAATTCCAGGATCATTCCCCCCCGCCCCCCTTCCAAAGTGAGGCAGGAAGTATCCAGATAAGGAAGAAGCAATTGAGTGGGACACAAAGTGAATGTTTGAACTGGAGTAAGAGGCCACCTTTCTCACTTTGGTTTTAGTGAGTATATCACTGCTGAAGTTGGTCCAGACACAGCTCTGAAAATTTGTGGGATATACTCGATTCCTCACTTGCATGATGTCTGTAGAGTGAGCAGAACAGTCATTTAGCAGGAAGATCAGAAAGGGAAAATTCACTATGAAATGCCTTCATGTTTTTAAGACAAATAAAAAGCCATCCCTCTCCAACTATTGAAGTGACACTGAGCAAGAACAGCAAGCAGTTCTAAGAAATACCAAGGTAAGGTGCAAGGTGTTTATTAGAAAAAAAACAGTACTTGCTATTATCAGATGAGATGTGAATTTAGAAGTATGAGGGTAGAAATTCTAAAGGGTTGTAACTACCAAAAGCAGAGAGAGAGCAATATAGTGCTTCTTTTTTACACAGGCTTTTTGCAGTACTTTTTTTGATTGTCAACATATTTATTCAGGGAAAGTCAAGGTAATTTTAAAGATTCATGTGCACTGAAGTTTATTGCCAACTACAAATGGAATTTTCCCAGTATAGAATAAAGTACATTTTCAATCTGTTTTGAGGGAGTGAAGTATAAAAATCTTGTATGTGATTTATGTGGTATTTGAATGTGATAAATCATGTGCACTAGTGTCAGTCAAATGGCTGGTTATTAATTCAGTGGGAATAATTCATAAGCTCACACTTTTTTCTGCTATAGTTCTCCTTTTGTTTTTAAAAAAATCACAGCCAAAAACAAAGCACAAGTAACTATAAACTTAGCATTGCATGTTTTTCCTTTCCTTAACAAAACAAAGGGGAGAAAACACTCAGCATATTATTTATGACAACTAAAGGTAATGTATGAGGGAGAGATATGTTTGAGACTGCTGAAATAATGGTGGTGATGTGGTCATAATTCAAGTCTGAGCCCTTACTGCAAACCTAGGGAAAATTATCTTTTAAAACAGCAGTTCTCTGTTGGGACACATTACTGTGTTGCCACACAGTGGTAAACATGCTGTAGAATGTCAGGGAGATGGCTGGAGTTCGCCTTGGCGACATGGGCTGGCGTGTCCTGTAGGTTCACAACATGCCAAGTGCGTCGTGACCCACAAAAGGTTGAGGCCATTGTTTTAAAGGATACACCTCTATAGCACAATATTCATCTTCATCTAAGAACCTATTGCAAGATTGCATGAGACTGCTCATTCAAAGACTAAGAATGCTCAAATTATAGAGTAAGATTCAGTGGCAAGATGCATAGAAGGTATAGTTAGTGGTTAGTCAAAATAAAATAAAATAAAATAAATGATGCACTCCACAGAGACTAGGAACTTTCTTGACTTTTATAACTTGACCTAGTTTGGAATTTTAGGCACAAATGCAAACATCAGAAGCACTCTAGATGCTAGGGCCACATACTGAGGATGGGGGGAAAAGAAAAAAAAGCAAGGAGTCTTCTGGCACATAATGACCAGCAGATTTATTTATCGCATTAGCTTTCGTGGGAGAAAATCCCACTTTGTCAGATGCTCTGAAGAGGGAGAACTTATAGAATGGGATGAAAATAAATGCAGGGGAGTGTAAGACATGGGATCAGGACATACTGCAATGGCATATCAGAGCATCTATAAAGATTCAGACTCTGGGAAACAGCACACAGAGGGAGGGTGAAGTCAAATTACCTGTTATAATGGGAAAAGAATTCATATTCATGATTCTGTTCTGTTCTCACACAATCTAATCAGACGCCTCATCATCTCAGGCATTGGTACTCTTACAGCAGGCTTATCTGGCTATGTGGACTCCCTCTTCAGACCCTATGTTATTAACATCTCTAGCTATCTTTGAGATACCATAGATTTCCTGAGGAAAATCCAATCCATCGGTGAGCTTCCTGAACACCATACTGATCACTATGGATGTAGAAGCTCTTTACACCAACATCCCACACAAAGATGGATTACAAGCTCTTAGAAGAACTGTCTCAGATGATGCCACAGCACAGCGTGCGACTGAACTTTGTGACTTTGTGCTCACCCACAACCATTTCAGATTTGAGAATAATTTATACCTTTAAGTCAGTGGCACTGCTATGGGTATCCTCATGGCCCCACAACATATCAACATTTTGATGGGTGACTTAGAACAACGTTTCCTCAAGTCTCATTCCAAAGCACCTCTCCTCTGCTTAAGCTACATTGATGATATCTTCATCATGTGGACCCATGGCAGGGATGCTCTTGAAGATTTCCACAGAGATTTCAACAGTTTCCACCCCACAATAAACTTGAGCCTGGAACACTCCACACAGGAGATCCACTTTCTGGACACTACAGTACAAATTAGGGATGGACACATCAACACCACTCTATACCGAAAACCTACTGATCAGTATAGTTATCTCTATCCCTCAAGCTTTCATCCTAAACATACCACATGATCCATTGTCTACAGCCAAGCCCTAAGATATAACTGCATTTGCTCTGATCCCTCAGACAGACAGACATCTTCAGGATCTCTATCATGCTTTTTTAAAACTACAGTACCCACCTGGGGAAGTAAAGAAACAGATTGACAAAGCCAGACAGGTACCCCACAGTCGTCTACTACAGGAAACGCCCAAAAAAGAAAACAATAGAACGCCACAGGTCACTACATACAACCCTCAAGTCAGACCTGTACAACAGATCATTAAGGATCTACAGCTTATGTTAAAAAATGACCCCTCACTCTCCCTAGCGTTGGGAGACAAACTTCTCCTCACCTACAGACAACCCCCAAACCTTAAACAGATACTCACCAGCAACTACAGATCTAACAACAGAAACATTAAAGCAAGCACATATCCCTGCAACAAACCACACTGCCAGCTTTGTCCAAATATCTGCACAAAAGACACCCTCATAGGACCTAATCAAGCCAGCTACTCCACCAAAGGGTCATTCATCTGCTCATCCGCTAATCTGATTTATGCCATCATGTGCTGGAAATGCCCCCACACTTTATACATTGGACAAACAGGACAGTATGCAGAAGAATAAATGGGCACAAAACTGACATCAGAAATCACAACACGCAAAAACCAGTTGCTGAGCACTTCCATCTTCCTGATCACTGCATTGATTTGTTAACGATGGTCCTCAAGAAATTCAGTGGGACCTCAAGACTTCAAAGAGAAACAGCCGAAATGGAACTAATATGCAGATTAGATTATGTGAAAGCAGGACTGAATCGTGACTCTGGATTCTTTTCCCAGTGTAACAGGTAATTTGACTTCACCCTCCCTCTATGTGCTGTTTCCTAGAGTTTGAATCTTTACAAATGCTCTGATTTGCCATTGCAGTATGACCTGATCCCATGTTTTACACTCCCTTGCATTTATTTTCATCCTATTCTGTAAGTTCCCCCATCTTCAAAGCATCTGATGAAGTGGGATCTTCCCCCACGAAAGCTCATGTGATAAATAAATCTGTTAGTCTTTAAGTGCCACAAGACTCCCTGTTTTTTTTTTTGCTTTACTAGGCTAACACAGCTGCCCTTTTGATACTAAGGCTATGTCCACACATACATCATTATTTTGAAATAAGTTATTTTGAAATAAAGTCCTTATTTTGAAATTAAGTAATTCAAATTAAGAAAATGTTAATTCGAATTAAGGGAAAAGCTCAAAGCGAAGTAGCATGTTCAAATACAGGACTTGCTATTGTGCCAGGGGCGTCGCTGCCCCAGGGAAGCACCCAAGGCACCGGCCCAGGCCACGTCCACTGACAGAAGGCCACACTCCTTGGCTGCAGGCCACGCCCCCCACCGGGGATGGGGCCGGGAGCAGCTGCGGGCAGCTGAGCCCCAGATCCCTGGCTGGGGACGGGTCCAGGAGTGGCCTCCACGGCTGCAGGTGGCTGAGCCCCAGATCCCTGGCTGGGGCCGGGGCTGTTGCGGGCGGCTGAGCCCTGGATCCCCAGCCGGGAGAGGGGCTGCCGCACCATGGGTGGCTGGGCCCTGGATCTCTGGCTGGGCACAGGGCCAGAAGCGGTCTCTGGGGCCGCAGGTGGCTGAGCCCCAGGTCCCTAGCTGGGGACAGGGCTGCCATGGCTGCGGGCAGCCGGGCCCTAGAATCACCCAGCGGAGATGGGGCCACTGCCGCTGCAGGCGGCTGGGCCCTGGGATCTCCGGCCTGATCAGTCCAGAAACTGGGAGAGGCGGGCCCCGCCAGACCTGGGGCACTGGTGCCGGGATTCGGGGTACGTGCCCCGTGTGCCTGGCGCCAGTGATGCCCCTTCCTGGGCCATGTCCCCACCCAATATAGGCTAAAAGGAAGGCACCCTGGGAAGGAGAAGGGCAAAAGTATTTTTTTGAAATAATGGTTATTTTGAAATAATAGCTGTTTTGATTTAAAGAAGGTTTAAGCTATTTTGAAATAATGGCTCTTATTTCAAAATGATGGAGCCCGTTATTTCGAAATAAGAATACGTCGTGTGGACCTAATCTCTTTTATTTTGAAATAAGTAGTGTTATTTCGAAATAAAAGAGACGTGTGTACATACCCTAAGGGTGGAAGCCTGACTCAATCCTGAAGTCAGTGGGAGTTTTGACATTGACTTCAATAGACAGCGGATTCCACCCAGATATGTGGAAATGGATCACAGATTGCATAGAATCTATTTATTATTTCAAAATGCATCAATTTAATCTCATTGCCATGCCCTTTTTGTTTTGTTTTTGCTTTAGTAATTCACTAATTGGGCCTTCTAATACAAGCCACAGAAACTGACTTATCCTAATTTCTTAGATACCACCATTGTAAGATCACTTGCCATTTCCACTGGTATAATATTTTAATAAATAGTTTGAACTGTTCTGCCCTTTGTCTACAAACAACTGTGGTAATGTTCAGCTGTATGCATCAAGGAAATTCAAGGCATGAGGTGCTGTCTCATACTAATACCTAGAAACTGGATTCTGTAATAATAAGTTTGTAAAACAAGCAAATTTTGAAGTCAACACCGTGGAGTTTAAGGGAAATTATAATCCAATAAGGAGGACAGCATATTCAGAGCTGTATAAGTCTTTATTGAAAGAGAACTGAGAGAGAGAGAGAGAAGACAGACAGGTTTTCCTAGCACCTAAATGACTCTCCCATTTATCACTATGACAACCCCAATGACCCTAGGTAGTCCAAAACACCACAAACACTATAAATCATGTGGAAATTTTGGGTCTTGATCCTGCAGTGGGATGCATGCGATTAGAGTTGCCGCATTTGCGTGGAGCCTCATTGTAAATAAGCCTCCCCACCGGTGCTTGCATCACATTCCAGGAACAGGGCCTTGGCATGTAAGCATACAGTCCTAACAGAAGACACCCACACGACAACATGTGAATTCCTGACTGTACAATTACTTTGTAAAGCATATATTATTGCTGGAGTGTCACTGCCCTGGGGATTGACCCGGTGCCTGTGATTGGTCCCACCCCGGAGTCATTGGTCCCCAGGCTCCTGCCGCTGTCAGCCCGGCCCCCAGTCCCTGGCTGGGGTCAGGGCTAGGCGAGATAGGTAGGCATGGCCATGGATGGCCCAGCCCCGGATATCTGGCCAGGGAGAGGGCCGGGAGAGGCAGGGGGAGTGCCAGCCATTGGGGGCACTGGTGCCAGGACTTGGGGCACGTGCCGCATATGCCAGGTGCCAGCGATGCCCCTGTATTATTGTATACTTCTCTTAGACAGAAAGAATAACATAGTCACTAGCAACAGGCAGGGAACTCAGGAAGCTTTGAGATAAAGTGGGGAGAGATATGGGTGATAGAGAATTGGGGTTGAAGTTGGGTAAGATAGGAAGATTTCTCAAGAGAGGACTGAGGAGGAGAACAGATAGGTCTTCTGTAATCCATCTAAGTCACATTTCCTATCAATACACACGTTTACTTCCTTCTCCTAGTTCCAAAGGGGTAGCTGTGTTAATCTAGTTCAGCGAAACAAAGGAGGAATCCTGCCGCACTTTTAAACACTAACAAATTTATTTACTGCATGAGCTTCCATGGGAGAAAATCCCACTTTGTCCTACTTAAATTTCCCCATCTTGGAAGCATCAGATGAAGTGGGATTTTCTCCCATGAAAGCTCATGTGAGGAACAAATTTGTTCATCTTTAAAAGTCCCCCAGGACTCCTTGTTTGTTTTCCTCCCCCAAGCACTGAAGTGCAGTCACTTTTATTGTGTAAGAAGGTAGTCAACTGTCCCATTTCCCTGCTGTGGTACAGTGGGTAAAGGGTCATTTAATTTTTGGCGGTCCTTTTATGAACAGCACCAGGTAATGAAGGTAGACAGGCTCTGATGTTCGACTGAATTCACAAACATGAAATATTAAGGCTTTCAATAATTTTGTGGAATATGTTGGTATTATGACATTCATGTTATAAATGAGGAAATTAAGCCACAGAAATAGAAAAAAAACCAAACAAACAAGGTGTCTTGTGGCACTTAAAGACTAATAGATTTATCTGTTGTATGAGCTTTTGGGGGAGAATATTGTGATAAATAAATCTGTTAGTCTTTAAGTGCCACAAGACTCCTTGCTTTTTTTGCTTTACTAGACTAACAGGGCTCCCCCTTTGGAACTTGGCTACAAATTAAATGACTTGCTCTGGACCACAGAGGGGTTCACTCAGAGAGCAGAGACCATTATTTGTATCGCTGTAATGCCAGGAGGTTGCAGCTTCGTAGCAGGATCCAATTGTATGAATGACAAAAAGATGGTGCCTGTCCCAAATGGTTGCCAAGGTTAGGGTCACTAAATACCAAAGCACAGAAAGGAGGACAGGGAGGAACAAAACAGAGGACACATGGAGAAAACGGAGCATTAATGTAATATTCTTCTGTTGTTACAGGGCCCTGGAACACTCCCCCCTGCAAACAGGGTGTTCTGTAGCCTTTCAGCATCTTTTAATCGCAGCAAGTAAAAAGCCAGACAAAATCGTTTATTTTTAAAATGCCTGCCGGATGGAGGACATGATGGTAAGAAGGCAGACATGTCCTCCTTTCGCCTGCCACCTAGTAACCCTCGCCAAGGTGCCTGCTACACGTGCAATTGCCGGCTCATGCCTGGGGGGGAGACACGGCTCATTTCCAGAGGCCCTGGGCGAGTTCCAGCTGTGGGTTTGAAGCCCAGGAGAAGGTGAGTGACGGCGGCTGGCTCCCTCCGAAGTGCTTTGAAGGAAGCCAGGCCTAGGGCGGCTAGGAAGGGCCAGAGCTTCCCTGAAGCGCGGCCTGAGGGAAGGCGCCGCGGCCGCTGGAGGTTCCCACGAGCGGGGCGGGCGAGAGGAGGGTCCCCCGGCTCTTCCCGCGCGCGGCAGGGGGATGTTGCCCGGCGCCGGGCTGCGCTCAGCGGCCCCTGCCCCGCGGGCGGCTCCCCCGCTCGCTCTGACTCAGCCGCGGGAGGAGGAGGAGGCGGAGCCCCTTGTTTGTTGTCGTTCGGGCCAGAGAAGGTGGCGCCGCAGAGCGGCGGGCGGGGGCGCAGGCAGCCCTGCGGGACTCCCACAGCCTCCCCTGGCCGCAGTCAGCCCCCGCCCGGCGGAGGGCTCCGCAGGGACCCGCGCCCCTCCCGGGAGCCCGTCGGCAGGCGGTAAGTGGAACCGCGCGGGCGCTGCGGCGTGTCTGGCTCTGCGCGCCCGAGGCGGGGATCGCGCTGCGCCCCCTGCCCCTGCCCCTGCCCTGCTGGCGGCTGCTCCCTGCGCCGGGCAGAGGCGGAGTCGCCTGCTGCTGATGCCTGCTGGGTTCCCGTCCTAGCCACCCTGGCGGCTGGTGTAGCAGGTAGATGGAGAATAAGATGCTTTGTTCGCCTCCGCCGCTGCTCTGCGCATTATTCTGATCCGCTTCCATCTTTCTGTTGGCAAGCTCTTGGGGAGATTATTATTGTTTTTGGGAAAAAGAAAAGCCCTAAATGGGTCTGACGAATATGCCTTGTGTCCAGCACTCCTCATACCCAGAGGGTTAAATGGTTGCGTTGCTTTTCTGATTTTTTTCCCCCAAAAATATGTTGATGGGACTGTTTCTTATGGCATGAAGTAACCTGGAACTGCAGGCTTGGATGGATATGTTTCCTGTGTGAAGTGCAACGGCAGATGTGTCAAGTTCCTCCATTCCCTGTCTCTTCCAGGCTTGTCTGCTTCTCGTGTGCCTGTGCAGAGGAAGGCTGCATGGGTTTGCTTTTGCGGGGAGAGAAAATATTTTGATTTGGGTGAAAATGTAAGGTCTGAGTTTACAGTAAACGAGGGAAATCGGTTGTCGGAACCATAAGGGTTAAAATGCAAAATAAACTTTTATTGGAAGGAGGATGGAATGTTGGAAATGCTTCCCAGTCACTGGAACCCAAATTCAAGGAAACTTCATATGAAGGACATAGGCAGCTAACTGGTGCATGATCCCGGCTGGAGTATAATACAAATGGTCCTTCACTTTTTCATCTATTTATGACTGACTGTTTTCTGTCCAGAAAACATTCTTGCTGTCAGTCACTTTGTGCAGTGTATTTCTCTCCTCCAGCATTTCTTACTCTTTTAGTATGATAATTATTTAATGTAAGGTTATTCTCAAGATTTACTTTGGTTTCCGGGATGCAAGAAAAGTGAATGGACTGACATCAATTCCTGGTATGTTGTATTGAAACAAGTGGTTTTTCACATTCATAGTATTTTAGTTATCTAGAATAGGAAACAATTACTTATGTTTTGTATTCTTATCATTCTGAAGATTGTTTTCTTATGTAGCATGGAGATTATTTTTTGCCTGGCTTGATTGACTTCTGTAGCCTCCTCTGGACGGATATCATTACGAACCAAGAAGGTATTTCAAAAAGGAAAGAGACATTTGTTTTTCTAAGAAAGCTTTATGGTCTTAGTAAAACTATAGGAGTGTGTTAGTGTGGGGACAATATTTGTTATGTAGTTTAGTAAGCGCTCTGTTCATCTAATGTTGGAGTGTCATCAGGAGCCTGCATGACTTGTTCGTAAATGCAAGGTAGATATTTATTTTTTCTTCTATTAGGGAAGGTTTATAAAAGAAGCCTCTGTACCATGCAGAATCTTTACAAAAGGCCGAGTCCTGAATTCCTCATCACCCAAACTCCCGTTGGTGGGGTAAAGCAATGGAGAGTTGTGCCCCCCCCCCCCCCGTGCACTATTGTGGAGTTGTTTTCAGTATATTCTGAGATGTCATTCTTGTTTTCTGTTTGCAAGAGTTAAACTGTCAAAGACTCAAATAAATGTATTCAAATATTTGAGTAGAAATTCCCCTCAGCACTGAAAAACTGAAACTAATGGCATGGGTAGATGAGGTAAACAAACTTCCTGACTGTATAAAAACCTTTAGAAGAACCTTTTAATAAGTGATTATATATGACAGACATACGTGACTGTAAAATGTATCATCATTAGCACATCACAGAAACATACTAGTTTCTTTTCTCATCTACACCATTTTGCAGAATCTACAATTATAAAAAACGCATAGGCTTTTTAGGTGACAAGTGGATGACAAAACTGACCTGTGCGATTTAGAAGCTAATGTTCATATTTAGTCTTTCAGTGAACTGTTGATTTATAAGCTAATCTAGCAAAACAGGATCCTTATATCTTTACTGGTTTGTGTTAGAATTTAACACAATTATCTTAGACTAGACAAGTAGGCATGTGTGTGACCACACCTGTAGTTGACAAAAATAATCTTTAATGATGCTTAATAACCAGGCTTTATTGTGGTACTTCATAGGCCTTCTGTTAATCTGTTTTAAAAAATCTAAACAGTCTAACCCTCAACTTCAAGACAGACTTCTAACTTATCTTTCAGTCTCACTAGTTACATTACATTGTTTTGGCATGGAGCCATGGTAGTGATCCCTGCCTTTTTAAAGGCATACTTTACTGTGATGTTGCTTGTTTTAAAAGATGATTTGTTACAGATTTTTAAGATTTTTTTACATTTACAATGATTTTCAACCCTGTTAAATCCAGGATGGCATATGCCTTTAAGAAGCCCAGTAACTCTTTCCTTCACTTGTGGTGGCTGCTTGCCAGAACAATATGCTGTTTTGCTAGCTATTTTGAGAAGAAATGGAATAAATTTTGCTTTGCATACTAAATTTAAAAGGAAAAAAGACCCCTTTGTGAAGCCTTTTTCTTTTTTTACAGAAAATTTTAAGGAATGCACTGTTACATTTTTCAAAGCGTGCAAGTAACCTATGCAATACATGACATAGGAAGCTTTTTGAGTACCAAATGGAAGAAACTGAGTCTGCAGATCATGCTTTTTAATAATTTAAAGTAAATAATTTCCCATGTTTCCTATCTTAATCCAATCCAGTCTTTTGTTTTTTAAAAATACCCTCTGAGTATCAGATAGAATCTAATGTGTTTAAGCTATTGTATCAGTTCAATCTCATTGGGTAAAATATAATTGCACAGACATAAGGAAAATAATTTTTACTAATATCAGTTTTTGTCAAAGTATTATTTAATTGACTTAAATGGAACATAAACATATGCTTAAAATGAAGCAGATGCTTAAGGACTTTGCTGAGTTGAGGCCATAGAGAATAACAAGTGAAGGTTTTCATAACACAGGATGAGAGAATGCCTTCCCCGAAGCCTAGTGGTGTTGATGACCCGGATGCTCTCACTTAGTGTGTGCATTTAAATCTCTTGTCTGCTAGTCTCCTGTTGATGGTGAAAATTCTCTTAGGATATGACAAAGGGGTTGGCAGGTACTCTAGCTGTTCACATGCCAAGATGGAAGTTAACTTCAGTACCCAAGATATAGAATTACTGGTAAAGAAGCTTAATTAAATCCACGGAGCTATTCTACATGCCTCGTGTGAAATTGTGTTGTTTGTTATTACCCTGAATACTTTATGAAGGGATGTAAGATGAATCTTCAAACGTAACTGGAAAATGAGACTTTTGCGTGCATTATGCAGATTCAGGGAAAGAGTGCGTAGTGTACTGTTGGTAAGAAGTTTTTGCTGTTCACTGGGTGATGTTTAGGAGGACCTACAGGGTTATATTCTAGGTCTCAGGGAGAGTTTCAGTAGAATACAAAGCTACTGCAAATTTTTCAGCATATACTAGTTTGTGATGCTTTTTAGCTAATGACATGAGATGTTTTGTACAGTCATCATGGTGCCCTTGCAAAGTCGAGAAGTATACGGTTGGCTGTTAGCATTATTATTTAGTTCAGTATATGATTTAGTATCTGACAGAAGTGTCAGATCATCTCTGCTGGAAACTGGAGTCCCTTGCAGATCTAAGGAACAAGTGTAACACAGGACGTAGTTTAAGCGTCCTCTGTTGCACCTCCAGTATGTCTCAGTTTTGATCTGGAAGGCTTCCTCTAGTGGTGAGAGAATGGTTGATTTTCTGTGCCTGTTCAGTTCCTGGCTTTTTGGTCAGATTGCCACTTCTGTTGGCAGCTTGGGTGAAGATTTATGTCCTATGGACACCTGTTTTTTATGGGATATCTGATAGCCATCTGATGATGATGATTTTTTGTCATTGAAGACATGGAGTAGGTTTGAACAAGTGGCTTCATTGTTAAAGGCTATGTATTTGATTACCAGTTCAAAAAGCAATGTAGTGTGCTGTACCGCTATTCCACAGTAAAACTCTTGCAGCTGGCCTGCGTCAGCTGACTTGAACTCGTGGGACTCAGGCTGTGGAGCCGTAACATTTCAGTGTTGATAATCCAACTCAGGTTGGACCTGCCTGCCTCACAGGATCCCAGAGCACAGACTCTACTAGGCCAATCCCAAATGCCTACACTAATTTTATAGCCCTGCGCCTTGAGTCTCACAGGCCTAAGTCAACTGACACAGGCCAGCTGCAGGTGTTTTACTTCAAAGTAGACATACCCCTCATTTCCCTTCTATGATACAAGTAATACAACTTTTTTTTTTTTAAAAAAAGTATCAGTCATGAAAATTAACAATGTAATTTTCAGTGTGTCTAGATTAAAATAAATGCATACATATTTGTATGTGAACATCCAAAATTGGTCATCCAGCTCCAAAATTTAATGTAAATTTTCACAAAGTTATAGTCCAGTAGTTGAACCTTATGTATACTATGGATATTTTGTTGTTTTTCAAGAAAACAAAAAATCCAAATGAAACCAAAACAAAGAAATTAATGATGTGCTTAGTAATAGCACTACAGATGCTGCAAATTGCTTTTTGAAGCATGTTGACAAAATATCTGATTAGATATGATACAAGTTGTAGTTGTCCTATATATTCTCACTAGATTTTTCAAGACATGGCCTATTAAGTCAAGATTAAGTAAATAAAGTTATAAACATACATGTTCCAGTTGTCTTTTTCAACTGTGCATCTTGATATCTATGTATTTAACAGGCATTAAGGTTTGATAAAGGTGTTAGGCGCCAAAACTCTGTTGGCAAAGGATGTGTGAGATTTCAAAGAACATGCCATTTGTGCGCATCTCCTTTTGCATATATGTCTTACTTATAGAAAGCTATTGTTTCCCTCTTTAGTAGTATGTGTGGAGAACTGTAATGAGTAAATTTGTCTTCTGTATGTGGATTAATAGATTATAACAGTAGTTCTCAACCTTTTTCAGGTTGCAACACGGTTCATGGCATATTGCGACCCTACAGGACACAGTAGCCCACCCACCCCAGGCCTAATGAGCCATCTCCCTGGCTGTCCGTGACACACTTATCATAGTGGTTGGGAACCACTGGATTATAAGGCTGGAGGAGACTATTATAACTACCTAGTTTGACTTCTTTTGAAAGGCAGGCCATAGAACCTCCCTGAATTAATTTTTTTTTTGAACACGAGCATATCTTTTATAGAAAAACATCTAGTCTTAATTTAAAATTGCTGCTGGTGGAGAGAATACACCTCAACTCTTGATAAATTGTTCCAGCGTTTGATTACTCTCCCTGATACATGAGATAGTATGATGACAGGAAGGACCGCATACCAGTTACTTTCTGCTGTTGTTTTTTTTTTTTTTTAAATATATGTAATATTGCAGACTCAAGGCTTATATGGCATTTGGTCATTGTTAAAGCTATATTATTATATTATTGAGGAGGAAAGAGAAATGCCATTGCAGTAAAGTGAAGTATAGTGTACAATGAAACTTACATGCAGCAATTTGTTTTATAATCTTTTCAAGAGATCCACAGCTCTGAAAAACTAAAAATTAGCTTGGCTTAGCAGCTGCTTGCACTCTCAAACATGTCACTTTCATCATCTCAGGGCCATCTGCATAGTAAATTTAGAGCATCTGTGTGGCCTGAGGGATCAAAAATGTTGATTCTTCAGCTAAAATGTGAACCTAGCATTACTGGCCGAAATGCTCAGTTACTATAATTAGGCTATTACTGGCATTTAAAACAGACCACCACCTGCCCATATAACATACCTGAAACATGTAATTGGTTGATGGGTAATCTGAGCTGCTTACTTGGAAAAAAATAAGCTTGGTGATCTTTAACCTAGTAAATAGCTTGTTTCTCCAACCTTTGCACAGCTATTAGAACAGGGGTAACCCTCTGGGAACAGAGTAAAGAACAAACAATTGTGATTGAAAAGAGATCAGCTGAGCTGTTGTCTCTCTTGGAGCCAGCTACATTCTGTTCTAAGTCAAGAAAATAACCTGTGTTTTGCATGTGGGTCAGCATATTTGTCACATTTTTATCTTTTTTTTTTTTTAATGATTTAATGTGGCATTTGAGCCATATCCTTAATATTTTAACTTGGTCATTTGTATTGACTATCAGAAAAAATATTGGATAGCAACAACTGATGTTTGGACACAAAGCCCCCCCTAGATATTTTATATAGGACAATTAATTGTGTTTTAAGTTGTACCATATCTGAGAAGGAAGCTTCCTATCTATTGAGTCCCAGCCAGCCGAAAATCAGATTAGAAGTCTTGCTATTTAAATGCAGTGTCACTAGTTCAAAAATTCCCTGAAGACTAATGTAATCATATCAGCCTAAAGACTGAAATAAAAATCTCTTTTCCCCAAAATCAGTCAATAGCATCTTACAAAAAATCATGGAATGAATGTTTTATAGAAACAACATTTTAAATTATACTGAAAGGTTCTTGGTTCTGGCAAGAAAGGACCCCCATTAGTCCTTCCACTCACATAAACTGATCTTTTCAATAATCTTCTAAGTGATACCATTCGCTTGAAATCAAATAATTAAAACAAAATAAAAAAACACAAACAAACCAGAAGAAAAAAGCCCACCCCACACATGCACACACTCTAGGAACAGGGGTCTCAAACTCAAATCACCATGAGGGCCACATGAGGACTAGTAGAGGGCTGCAAGAGGACTAGTATGTTAGCCTGAGGGCCGCACACTGAAACCTTTTTATACAACAATATTGCAAATATCAGTAACGATCATGTCATCGTGGGCCACAGGAAATAGCTTTAGGGGCTGCATATTTGAGACCCCTGCTCTAGGAACATATACCTGTAAAGTGATGCCAAATGCATGACGGATCAAACTGGAAAAAATAGGGAAAAATATTTTCCCTCTAGTCCTTTCATTTGTAGTAATTGCAAGTGTTGCAAGTAAATATTGTATTTAAATGTTTTTTTCTGAAAAAAAAAATGATTCTTAAATTGGCTGCATCCCTTTAACAGCAAATGAGAGATTGTTAGGTGTGTGGATCCATATAGTTAAAAAGTTAATTAAACAAAGTTTACATGGGTTAAACATGCCAGGCTCATCTTTTTTTTAAGTCAAGTAAATTGCTTACTTTCACACATGGTAATTCTGCAGAGCTCAGTATTCCAAATGATGCAGAAATAAGAGAAGCATTGGTTTCAGCTTCGGTGCTGAAGGGGGAAAAAGTGTTGGCTGGAGCTATCTTTCAGACGCGGTGTGTGTGATTGGTATTCAAAAGAGTAAAAGCAGCATCTAAAGGTTAAAACATTTTTCTTTCAACCAAATCACGCAGTGTATTCTCATGTAGGCTGTAGTTCAGCTGTAATAGGTCTTATTGGTAAAGTAATTATTTTGAAACGGAGTCTGCAACCCTTACTTAAACTGAGTAATGCTTACTCATGCATATGTTTCCATTGAGAACTGCCAAGATCCAAAGAGGTAGCCGTGTTAGTCTAGTTCAGTAAAACAAACAAACAAGGAGTCCTGTAGCACTTAAAGACTAACAAATTTATTTTTTGCATGAGCTTTTGTGGGAGAAAATTCCATTTTGTCAGATGCTTTGAAGATGGTAAGATCCCCCATCTTCAAAGCGTCTGATGAACTGGGATTTTCTCCCATGAAAGCTCATGCAAAAAATAAATTGAGGACTGGGCTCTTTATTAATAAAGCATCTATTCTGAAGTCACTTAAGGAAAAAAGAATGAAACTTTGCTGCTGCAGGACTGATCTTTCACTTTTACTTGTGTGAAAATTCATGTATTCTCTTTTTAAAAATTTGTTCTCTACACTCTTTATTCAAAATTTACAATTAATTTAAAACAATTTATTGGGTGAGTTGATTTTGGTAATAAAGCTTTCACTTCTAGGTTGCTTGTCTCTGAGGGTATGTCTATGCCAACGATGGCAAAATTGTTGCTGGCAGCTCGGGGCTCCAGAAGTGGTTAGCAGTGAGTCTGAACTCACTGCTCTGCTCCTGGAAGTCAGCCCTGGAAGTCCTGGGGGCCAAAAGGCCTATGGGAAAGTCGACCACAAGTGATTTGGGGTCAGCTTTCCCGAATGTGTACCAACAGCTAAAAAAGTTGCTGGCCGTTACTCAAGGAATTCTACGTTCCTTTTGTCACTGCCAGTCGACTGCCACTGAAAACCGGCTCCAGTGTAGACCAAGGCTCAGTCTGATTGTTAGTGAGGAAGAGTTTTAACCATCTAATGGCTGTTCTGTGGCCTGTGGAAAAAACATTAGTGGTCTCAGTTCAGGTCTATAGTTAAATGATTTGGAAGAAAAGTATGCATGTTTTATTATGTTTCACATTAGCGTGCTTTTAATTCAAACCTTTCTGGAGATTACGCTTGATGGAAAAAAAAAACATTGAGCCAGATTTTCACTTGATGTAACTGATGCAGCTGTTTCTGGAGCTATCCTGATTTATACCAGTTGCTGATCAAGCCAGTTTAAATTGTAGAACAGGCTACCAAAATCCAGTCCGATTTGATTTAATGTACTAAATATTTTTTTCTTTCAGTCATTTTGTTCTATGTTTTTTAAGACACTACAGTGTATTTCCATAATAGTAAACTTGTTTTGAAAATGTTATGAAGCGTTTTTAGTCTCACTGGGAATTTATTACAGAGAGAAAAAAAGGAAAATAAGTTGCATCAACCAACATGGCATCAATACTATTATGTACAGTAAAAATGTTTTATAATATGCATATTCTGCATTTTATTTTATTTTTTTCCCTATGAACATTTTAATCACTGGAGAGTTTTGTTGTTATAGCTACTTTCATCTTTTCTGGAGTTTTAAAGAAACCTTAATACAGTGCAATCTATTAAGACTTGAATTAAAATATATTATCTCATTAAAAGGTACATAGTAGTTTGTGTTTCGGTAGTTATCCGCAATAACCTCAGTACCATACAAGTACAATGCATGTGTTTTTGATTTTTTTTTGCCATCTATGGAGTGGAATTAGCCTTAGCTGTCATGTAACTTATGGCGTATTCGTATTCTTCGGTGCATTTTGCTATCCTAGTTCTCTGACCACATTTTCATCTAAAGAAAATTGTTTGTTATAAACTGTAAATAAATAAACTATGTTCCTGGAATGTTTTTACTGAGATGGTAAGAATATTAAATATGTTTCATATCCAGTGGGAAGAGGTAATGAAAATAATTTCTAAAAGGCATGTTTGCAAAGAAAAATAAAGTAGGTTTTAAGATCCAGTTCACTGTTGTAGCCATGTATGTACAGAGAGGACTGTACCACATTGAGCTGAGGAGGAGGAAGTCAGCTTTCTGCACAATAGTGCTCATCATAGGCACTGCAGTCGGGCTCCTGAAATCCACAGGGGGAAGGAAGGACAGGACTTTGAACCATCTTTCTTGACATTGGTGTTCCTGTGGGACAAAGCAGATACAAAACAAGTGTGAGCAGGGAACATTCCCAGTCAGGGGCATCTGGCTAGGGAAAAATCTTTCAGAAGAGATAAGATAAATGCGGAATCTGTCAATCTTCAGGAAATGTTGCAAAATTTTCGTTTTTGAGAAAATCTTTCCACCATAAGTGATGTTTGCAGTATGAACACTGATTCTGCTTCAAATCACCAGCCAATTAACTCCTTCTGCAACTGAAAAAAGCCCAGAGAAACCCGCTTCCCCCAAAAAGAAAAAAAAATTCTAAGCCAAGAATTTTGATGCTCAAAAAAGAGAAGTGCTGAAAACTCCATGTAGTACACTGGGGATTTTGGTATTGCTGTTGATTCTATGTAGCAAGTATTCAGACATTGCAGCGATATGTGGCCCTAAAAGCCTGAAGAGAGAGAGAGGATTGGGAAAGTGGAATAAATTCATTGTTCTCTCACTGTTCTTGTGGATTAATGGTGGGAAGATGTAGCCCCCAAACTCTGTATTATCTTTCTGCAGTTCCACTTCTGGCCCCCCCGGACCAATTCCAGAGACAGCCTCTCCATCTGGTTATGATGTTCTCAGTCAAACGTCTGGTAGTTTAACCTCAGCCTGTGCATTTTAAGAGTCCAAGTAGTTCTCTGCAATACTGTATTACATTTTGAGATTTTTGCATCTCTGAATTATGATTCAGATGTATAGAACTGGGATGCTTACTCTATAGGTAAATACAGCATGTACAAACTGAGTTTTAAAAGCTTTTGAAGATGTGAGTTCTCTACCAGGTTTTAGCAATTATGTTGATTCTTTTTTTATTTTTTGGTGTTCCTCTGCCATCCTAAATACCCTGAAGCTTGTTCTCTTGCAGTTCCTTCTATCAGTGGTTCTTTCTCCTGTTTTTGTCTTCATTCATCTGTGCTATTTTTCCATAATTCTAATCCCTCCCTGAGCCTTCTGTCAGGATTCCTACGTACTGAACCACTTATCTGCTCTCACCCACATGTCTGTATCTCTGCTTGTCCTTCTTTTCATCAGCATTTTCTCATTATCTTTTTTTGCTGCTGTTTTTCCAACTATCTCTTCTAAACCCCTGCTCTTTCAGTCTGTGGGACTGTGAATTAACCAAGGGGTTGGCCACAAAATGATGTATGTGGCAGAGATATTTCAGTGTGTGGGATCTCAGCCCCAGTTATCCATCTGTGCTGGGCTCTAGGCATGATAATGTGGCCTGGATAGGGTAAGTACTCATGTGTCTCTTTCCTGCCAAGCTCTGCTTGTGTTCTGACTTTTCTGATGGAATACCATAAAACAGAGAGTGGCAGGTAACATTAACTTTCAGCAAATAATTAAAATAAATAAGCAAAGCTTGAAAGAGAAACTGCAAAATTGGAATTCATATGTAAATTTGATAGTGTTGTTTCAGGACTAAATAAGGACTTTGGATTTTTTTTTCTCATTACAACAGATGAGTTGACCTCTTTTTTTTTTTTTGTCCCTGGTGTTTGAATCTCAGCTGCATTGGTTTGCTGTAACAGTCTGACCTGATCCTATGACATACCCTTCCCTGCATATATTTTTCCTCCCATTCTGTAAGTTTCTCATCTTCAAAGAGTCTCACGAAGTGGGATTTTCTCCCATGAAAGCTCATGTGATAAATAAATGTGTTAGTCTTTAAAAGTGCCACAGGATTCCTTGTTTGTTTTCCAGCAAATGTTGTCACTGATCTCCCATGTGTCTGCAAAGGGTATGCTGCCTCCTGATGGTTCATCTAGCTTTTGCTTCCACCTCCTACCCTGCCTCTTCAGGAATATGCTTCATGGATGAGAAAACTGGTTATTTAAAAAAGGAGCATTCATCCTGGTTTTCTCTGTGGCCGCTCTCTTCCACTGTGTGGCATGAGGCAGGGGGAGCAGAGAACATTCAGGGTCTATGAAAAATACCTAGGTAGTGCTGTTTTAAAGGCTTTGGCTGTATGCATGTATTTTATCAACAGAAATTGCTGTTATTGGTCTTCCTCCAATGCAGTTAGAGGAAATACAGCCTAGCACTAAACACAGAAATATTTAGCAACCACCACTTGTTTCGTAGCACTTTTTAAATCTCTTACGAATTCAAAGAAAAGCTAGAAGTGCATAAACACACACAGAATGACACTTCAAAGTGAATTTTAGTGCTACCAAAACTGTAAAGCATTAAAGCTATTCTTGTTTTTAGAAGAAATAAACCCTTAAGGCTATTTTTAGGACTCTTTTGTCCATGTGTAATTCCAGAATAACATTTTCCATGGAAATGGTCCATGCTATTTTATTAACTTTGTAAGACAATTTTATTTGAAACTAGTGCTCTGAGTAATAGGTAGATTGTGGCAACATACATTCTTAGCATGTTTCCTCGTGCGTAATGTTTACAAAAGCTTTTCAGCTGTGAATGTCTTTGTTTTTGTGTTAGGACAGTGTTGCCCTGATTTAGAACTGGCTTAGAACTTCTTATATTTGCTTTGGGTATTGAGAAGATTGCCCCTTTGGCACTTGTTCTGTCACTTGTAGGAATCTCTTCTTATTTCATTTGTAGGTTTTGCATACTATGAATACCATCATAGTGTGTATGTATGGATTCTAGATCCAGCCTTCAGTAACTGAAGCCAGGTCTACCTTTATCTTGAAATTTGGCAGTAGTCAATGCAGGGGTTAAAGTATAAATTGGTGGGCCCTGGAACCCTCCTAAATTGGTGGGGCTCCCCTCGCACCAGTCCAGGCCCCCCTCATGCACCACAGGTACTAACCCTCAAATGCCTGCCCCCCACCCCAGCTACTGACCACCACATGCCTGCACCTCCCCCCAGCTACTGCCCCTGGCCCCCATCTCATCGCTGGTCCCCCAACCCTTCCCCAACCCCCAGCTGTGCTACACCATCTTCCCCTGCTGCCCTAGGCTGACCCCCACCTCCATGCCCTTTCCCCACTGGGCCAGCTCACCTGTCCCCAAACCAGGGATTTCCCTAACTTCCCCCCCAGAATTTCCCAGTCCCTCCCAGTTGTCAGCTAATAAGTGTTATAACAAATTAGTGACTGCCCCTAACCCCCATCCCCACCTCCACCCTCCATAATTTCAAGTCCTGGGGAGAATACTGCTCTGAACCACCCCCCAGGGCCTTCTTACATGGCCACCATGTCAATGTGGAGCAGCCCTGGCCCCAGGCTGAGGCTCTGAGCAGGCTCCGTCAGAGCAGGCTCAGGCCGGAGCCTCAGCCTGTGGCCAGGGCAGTTCTCTGCCAGCTGGACCATGCCAGAATGGCATTCTGGGGCCGCTATTTTTAGGGGCTCAGTGTCAGGGCCCCTAAAAATATGAAATGAAGCTGGAATGCTGTGTTCCAGGGCCCACTATTTTTAAATGATGGGCCCTGGAATGCATAGTTGTGGCTCCATTTTGTATTTTTAGGAGCCCTGGAATGCTGAGCCCCTAAAAATAGTGGGCCCTGGAATGCCGTTCTGCCAGCATTCCAGTGTACTTTAACCTGTGAGTCAGTGGGAGTTATACAAGCTACTCTTCACTTTTTAACTTCTCTTCTATGCAGCATCTTACTGCACTGTGCCGATAGGGAGCGTGTTCCCATCAGTGCAACACTGTGCTACTGAGAGGGTGGTTTTAAAGATCACTCTGACTTGCCACTCTCCTTGAAGATGTACTCTGAATCTAATGGCCTACAGAGATGGGCCTGAGCTTATAATTTTTGATCCTTAGTCTTGGATTTGTTCAGACCTTGGGTTCTGGTTAGGATGCATAACTAGTGGGAAATAATTTTTTAAAAAATGGGTAACACTCATGAGGCTTGACAGATTTTAACTTCTAGCAGTGAAGTTTGTGCTACTTTCATTCAGTTTGAATTCTTATATAGCACTCCAGCTTGTCCACCTCACCTCATTTGAGGCTTAGACCATCAGGCAATGGTCCTGCAAAATTTTCATTAAATTTCGTGTGAGGGTTGCATTAGTAAGGTCTGCAGAATCATGCTTCATATTTTGTTTTACACTCATAACATAGCAAAATAGACATCTAGTTCATAAAGAGCAGTTAGTTAAATTGAAATGCTTGGTGTTTGCTTAATGACCTCCAGTTTTCTGAATGCCATGGTGCATGCAAAGTGAAATGTGAGTATCTTAGTTTTGTTGTAAATATTTGATGCAGTGCTAATGTAGCAGCCACTTGTTGCTCTTCAGTTGCATCTAATGGCCAATGAAGAGCATTATTAACTGAGTTTCAGAAACCTCATCTTCAGAGGAAAGTTAAATTTATTCTGTAGAAAGGAATCCAGAGAACAAAGTATCCTGTGTGTAACAAAAATAACTCAATTAAGCATTTAACAATAATTAATTTGAAGTTGGCTAATTCACGTGTGTGGGGAAAAAAATCTAACAGCTGATGTACGCTAGAACTGGGATGTATGTCCATTGCTAGATGAATGAACAAGCATTGTGCAACATAATCACAATATAGCCTGAGACTACAAAATTTGGTGTCAAACAAATTAGTCATTATAAATAGAGCTCTTCACCATGAAACACAAAAGTGTATAGAAGGGGAGATCACATGAAAAGGAAAAACAAAATCCACCAAAGCAGTAATAAAGATGCAGGCTCCCTGTTGCCTTTATAATGAACTCCATTTGTCTGATCTTTGTAGTGTTTACAATGTGCTATTGTCATAAGGATCACATATCAAATTGAGAGTTGTGTTAAACTTGCCCATAAATGACCCTTCAGTCTGCTGTTTCCTGATTCAGTCACAGTTACAATTTCTTTGCCCTCTTCTGCACCAGTTTTTTGGGGGACTGTGTGTATTTTGATAAATAGAAGGATAACTTGTCTGGTTTCATTTTATCTTTGGGAAGCACCTCTGATGAACTGTAATCTTGTAACTTTTAGCTGCGAATCATATAATCTAACCTGGCTCCTCTTGTAGCCCCCGTACACTTGGGTATGTAGGTTTTTGTTCTTTCTATAGCAGTGGAAGCACACTGTCATAAAAATCTAGTGTTTCAAATAACTAGCCCTTTCTATGCTGCCATCAAAATATTACTTTGGTATCTATTAAATGTTCCGTCATCTAAATCAACAGGAATTCATGTTGTGCTTGTTGAAATAAATGTTAGCTGTGTAGTCCGCAGAGTAAAATGCAAGATCCTTATTTATCTAAATTAAGTAATTTAAAATACATGCTTTAATAAAGATGTATGATGAGGATGATTTTAATATACTGAGGAAAGTTCATATACAACAACATTGATGTTTAATAGTTAAGTGAGGTCATTCATTCCTGTAATCCAGGGTCTTGATCCCCCTCACTCCCCATTTACACTGGTTTTACCCCAGTTAGTTGCATTAATGTTACTCCTTATTTATGCTGGTGTAAATGACAGGAGAATCAGTCCAAAAGAGAGGGATAGAAGATTTTTCTTTCCCTCAAAATCGGAGAGGTATGCAGTAAAGATGTGCCAAATATTGGGAAGATGATGCAGAGCTATCTAGAACTCAAGGTTTCTTGCATTTTAAAATAGACCTGTTTTAGAAATTTTTGATAAATTTATGCACATATTTGAGTGAAATGTGAAGAGCCATTTCTTGAATGTGGAAATAGCCATTTAGTGGTACATAACATGTTTCATATAGGTTGGATTCCTGCATTTTACTTCTCATCAGGTTGATGATGTAACCTGATGTTTTCCTATTGTCCCTTTTAGAAATGCTGTGGTTCTAGTATCTAGAAAAGTAAAAGAAGAAGATAAGATCTATAAGGATAACCCATGTTTTGCTTTGTTTGGCTAGGGGGATGGAATGGAGAAAGCTTACCTTTCTACTTTATGTGCAGACTTACCATTAGAAATGTTTCTACATCTATTTTTTTCTTCATCTGACTGCTTTCTGCTCTTTACTATGTTATAAGAGCATATTGTTAAAGGCTTCAGAGACAAGAAAAACAAGGAGTCGTGTGGCACTTTAAGACTAACAGATTTATTTTTCTCATGAGCTTTCATGGGAGAAAATCCCACTTCGTCAGATGCTTCGAAGATGGGTGAACACTTCGAAGCATCTGATGAAGTGGGATTTTCTCCCATGAAAGCTCATGTGAAAAATTAATCTGTTAGTCTTAAAGTGCCACACGATTCCTTGTTTTTTTTGCTGGACTAGACTAACACAGCTATCCCTTTGGAAATTCAGAGACAAGGTGGTAGTGTTAGTGGTTCTTCATAGATAGATATGTTTTTTGCTAATTCCAGAAGAATCTGGGGATAGCTGTGATCTTGGAATGGCCATCTACTGTTATGAAAGTGAGAACTGTGAAGGTCATGGGAGAAACTTCTAATGTTTTATGAAGATTATATGTTTGTTATTGCGATGTTTGCTGTGTGATTTCATGGTGTTAATTCTATAATCCAGTTTGTCAGTAGCCCAGATAAGAGTCAGCAAACACCTAGAACTATTAATTGTCACATCATGCAGCAAACTACCCTTCCTTGCCAGTAGGTCATATAAGCCAGTTTAATCAGGTTCAAGAGACAGAGGGAGACAAAGAACCTTGGGGCAGTGGATATTAGGCAAGCACCTGAAGCACAGGGCCAAGTGGAGCTAAGACACTCCAACTGTGGGGAAGCAAACAGAATTTCAGTCCCAGAGGAGGATGTACCTGGGGAAAAGTGAGGCCTGTTTCATTTTCAGAGATGAAACCGAATGCTGATTTAGTTGAACAAGAGAAACTTTAAACAAACACTGTGTCCATGTGGCTGAGTTGCTCCCACCTTTACTCTCTGTGTTCTCTGTTCCATTGGTATCCTGTCGTTACCGGCCCTTTTAGGGAATGTTGGGCCTCTGACTCCTGTTTTACTGATCATACAAGGCCTGCCTAATATTGAAGATACATACATGTGTATAGACTGTTGATGTGAAAAATCCTTTGCTCTTTTATGCTTTGTTCCTATTGTTGGAATCCTGCGTTTTGTAACGAGCATTTGATGTCCATCTATTCACACTGTGTTCGCTATTCCCAATGGGAAAAGTTGCAGGACTCATATCCATTCAGAGTTTGAGGAGTTCCTGTCGATACACAAGGTACAGTATCCTTGGATCCAATCTGACAGTGAGAGAATCATGACATTGAGATTACTCAGTGATCGAACACATAAAGGGGAGCACTTGGAGGCTAACGCAAGTTCAAAGGGGCATATGTCCTCATCATTTTTCATAGCTATCTTATTTTTTATAGAAACAGTACCTAAACTTTGTTTTAGTTCCAGAGGAAGATAAATGTGATCATTTTAGGAATATTTATTAGGTGTTTTTGTTGTGCTCTAAGCTAATCTTTTTTCCCTACAATGTGTACCATAAATTTGAAGTATATTCTCTTGCAGTTCAGTCAGTTTTATGGCAGGGGCGTCACTGGCACCTGTCACACAGGGCACGTGCCCTGAGTCCTGGTGCCTGTGCCTGAGGCAGCCCCTGCCTTTTGCAGCCCCATCCCCTACCAGAGATCCGGGGCTGGACTGCCCACAGTGGAGCCTGCCTCTCCCAGCTGGGGATTGAGGCTGGGCCACAAGTGGTGGTGCCTGCTTCTCCCGTCCCCGTCCCCAGCCACGGATCTGGGGGCAGGGTGGCAGTGGCAGGAGCCTGATGCTGGATTGGGCCCAGGTGCTGGATTGTGGCCAGGGAGCAGGGCCCATGCCCATGCCCTGGGTCTTTCCCTGGGGCAGTGACATTCCTGCTTTATGGTACATTACATCCTTATAGTCCCTTTTTGAGAATACATGCTTTTTTTTTTTTTTTTTGACCTGCTTCTGGATACATTAAGTATAATCTTGTACAGACTGGAAAGAATAATGGATGATGTTGAATTACTGTAGGATGTGTACTGTGTGCTAGGGAAAGAACTCTAGTTAGAGCAACCTCTTGGTGATTTTTAACTCGGAACAATGGCAAGAATAGAAAGTAATGAATGGCAAATATGCTCAGTTGAAAACTTGAGTATGGATAATTTAAACTGTTTTGCACATGATTTGATCACGATTCCTTGTTCACCTGCAGTGCTAGTACTTCAGAAAGATGCCAGAGATAAGGGGATGACTTCTGACATGAAAGTACTTGTTCCACAAAATAATTGGTGCGTAGGAATTTTGTTGCAAATTGTCTATATGAAAATTTCTAACTTATATTTTTTTCCCAGAAAAACAAATGTGAAGAACAACAACTGTTACAGGATGGTGCTGGTTACCTTTAATAGCTTTTTAATTATGTCTCTGTTAATATAGATTGTCTAATAGCACGTTCTGCAAATCCCTATGCATGAATGTACCTGTAGCCTGAGAGGGAAACATCATGGAGGGGACAAGTAAATCTTGGCAGGAACCTGGAGGAGAATAAATGTTGGAGGGGCAGGGAAGAGCATGAAGGAAAAGGAGAGGGATGAAAGAGGGATTTTGGAGCTGGTAAATTACAATCCTTGTTTGTGTAGCCTTTGGGATGGCCAGTGTCTGTGTGAATTTTGAACCTGAAATGATTGGACAGATTAGGGACATCTGACTCTATCATACAGGTTCAAAAATAAGAAAACAGGTGAAATACAGTGCAGTTTTTTATTTTTTGCAATCTAATACTTTTTCATTTTTACTTAGAACTGTTGAATGCTTGGTGTTAGCAACATGGTAGCTTATTTCTAAAAACAGAAAAAAAGACTTCCATTTTAAAAGGGGTGGCTCTTGTGATGTATAAATAGTGCCTTGCAAATCCAGAGATATCTATGAATCATTTTTGTGAACTGTGGATTGGATGCAGATATAAACTTTGCGTCCACATAAGGCTCCATGTATATGGTGTGTTACTCTAAGGATTAAATATAAGCAGACTGGGTATAAAAAGCCACTGATTTCTCCTATTAATTGTTTTTGTGTCCCTTAGTTGAAGAATATAAATCTATGATCATATCATCATAGTGGCAATAATTTCAAGGCCAAAAGGTATGACTTTGTTTCTTAAATTTTCTTAAAATCTAATCAACTCTTGTATTACTCCAATAATTAGTAATTTTTAAATTTAAAGAAATAACATATGGTTCTAAGTTTTACATCTGCTGAATGCTATATGTTGCATTTGAAGTGGCATCTCACAGTGAAGTATAATGTGCCTTTATGCAATTCCCATACATTTTTCTAGTCCCTGAAATACAGTACAGTACTTCATTGATGCCAAGATAGAAATATTTAATTCGCAGTGTGGCTCAAATCATTGGCTATGACTGTGTTGGGAATATTTTGACTTCATTTAATTTCATGGTTGTCTTTGAAATCACTTAACTTTACAATGAGAGTAAGGGGAAAACATTTGGATTTTATCCAAAATTGATTCTTTAAAAGCATTTTTGGTTTTGACTTGCTTTGCTTGCATAGTTTTCTCAACACAGTATGTTAATGTTGTCTTTTTTAGTTACATTTTTATTACTATTAAAGCTTATGAGATACTATGAAACTTTGTCACCTTCAGTTTTATTCTTTCTTTGGAGCTTTCCTTCTATTATGAAGCTTTACTAATTTTTTAAAAATGTGTTGACAGAGCTTTGTAACAAAATTTGTAAAATGACTATATGGTAGCAAGACACTTACAAGGCTTTATTCATTTGGCATTCATTTGTCTTGGCATGGAAACCATAATCTAGTGTAATATTTCCTAGTTATAAAAATATGAAAATACCTACTTTAAAAAACCAAAAGTTTATGCACTTATTGATATTTCTGGGCGGTAGGGGAGTGGGAAACAGGGCTGTCTAGTACTTACTGCAGAGAAGCTTTAGTATAGGCAGCATGCTGATTGGCTGCTTAGGACATACCCACACAGAGACTTAGGTCTGGTTTACATGACAGAGTTAGGTTGACTCAAGGTGGCTTATGTCAACGTAATTATTGTAATGTCTGTGCTAGAATGCTGCTTCTCCCACTACACTGACAGTGTAACTCTGCCTCCACAAGCAGTGTAGTGCTTGTATTAAAGTAGTTAATGTAATGCAGTGTCCATGTAGACACTGATTTACTAACATCACTTGTTGGCTGTCAGCGTGAGTGCTTCCCACTCATCCCTTCATTGACCCTGAGGCGTCAGCCTGGGTATGAGCTTGCAGCTGCCCTCCCCCTATTCCCAACCACCACCCCAGCACTGACAGTTGAAGCTGTCAGTTAGGTGAGCCCCACCTCTGGCTGACAGCTTGAGCTGTCAACGCCAGGATGAGGGATGGGATCTACCTGTGAGCTCTTTATCTGACTGACATCTCAGGCTGTCAGTGCTGGGATAGCTGGGGGCAGGTGTAAGCCTCGTGTGGGCTTGGCAGGCTCCAGCTGTCAGTGTCCCGCAGTGTCCCACTTCAGTCACTGGATGTGATCCTGGTAAGGATGTACCCCACTGACAGCAGCATAGTTTCGAGGTGAGCCACTTTAATTACTGAAAAACAAACAAGGAGTGTGGTGGCACTTTGAAAGACTAACAAACCACCACACTCTTGTGGGTTTTGCTGGATTAGAGTAGCACGGCTATCCCTTTGGAACTTTTAATTGCTGCAGTGACTGCATGGTGACTTAATTTGTCTTAGTTTTGTAAGGTGGGCAAGCTCTTATATGTGTGCTTAACTTTATACATCTGAGTAGATACGTTTTTATTGGATTGGGGCCCAGGTAAGCATACAGTAAAAATGTCATGGTAATCCACGTAAAGGATTGATGTTTATATAATTTTCACATGGCAGAAAGAATAGTAAGGAAAAATGAATAATATAGTTTTCCTTTTTCCTGTTTTTAATTAAAACAATACATTAAATGGCTATGAAAGTACTGAGGGCTTTTAGGACCCTGAATTTCAGGCAACTTCAATAGAACCTCCAGTTTAACTCAAGTTAGTCTGGTTTGTTGGGCAGGCCAGTTGAACTGATACAGCATGAGGAAAAAACAGTCTTGAAAAGAGGTGTTTTTAAAAAATGTATTTTAATGTGTTATTGAATTTTAGGATGAGAAGTGAATTACAAAGCAAAAGTGAAAATTGATTTATGATTTCTAATCAAAATATGGGGGATATTAGGCACAGAATTAAGATTTTTTTTTAAATTTCCCCATTGAGTGCCAACTTGTGGGATATAACCTGGTTCAGTGAAGATAATCCAGAACGTACAATCATAAATACAAGAAGTTGCATTGAAAACTGTGTAAACCGTGGTATTTGTGGTTACAGTGATACCTTCTAAGATATTTTGAGTGAACAAAGCGTCATAAATATGTGAGAGGATTTATATTTTTATTTATTTTTAAAGTAAGTGAACTTGATTTTTTTTTCTTTCAAAGCCCTTGTTGTCTGATTGGGAAGGTGGGGGGGAGAATAAATTTTTGGATTAAAAAAATTATTTTTGCTTTGCAGTTTACCTTGAAGACTTTAAATCTCAGTTTTATTCATAAAAAAACCACAGGTTCATTTGAAATCCAAATGTTTTGAAAAAAAGGAAACCAAATAATAACAATTTGTCTGCTGAACTGTGACAATTCAAGACAGGTCTGCTCACTAATTTAGCTCATATATAATTCTGAGAAGTTGATGGGGAATCCTATTTAAGTGTGGTGCAAAATATACATTAGAATAAGAATTATAGAGTCTGATTTTGTCTGTTGTTTGCATGAGTAATCCCTACTTCCACAAGAAATCCCATTGATTTCAATGATAGTAGTATTTTGTGAATAATAATAATTACCTCTTATATTGTGCTTTTTCATTAGTAGATCTCAAAGTGGTTTGCAAAGGGAAGTTGGCATCATTAACTGTACATTACAGGCAGGGAAACTGAGGCACAGAGTTGAAGTGACTTGCCTAAGATCACCCAGCAGGCCTGTGGGACGGGCAGGAAGAGAAACCAGGTCTCCCAAGTCCCAGTCTAGTGGTTGTGTTCATAAGGACTTTATATGGTATTGGATGTTCTTTTCCATAAATAAATATTGGTAATACAAAAGTGAATTCCTATCTCAAAATGTATTTTTAAAATAACAATGTCATGCATTGTAATTAGTTCCATTGAAGTCAGTGCAGCTTTACACAGTTAGGCACCTGTGTAACTTCTTACAGAATCAGAAGGTTAGATGATTAAGGCCCTGATCCTACAGTTGGTTTTAGGTGGGCAGACCCTTACAACTGTGTGGAGTACTGTACCATAAAAGTTTGTAGGGTCCCAACTGGCAATGGATCTGACATGGATCCATTTTCAGAGATATGGTCTTTCTTTTTAGTCCATTTTGTGTTTTTCTTTGTCCTTTATGCTTTGTGGCCCTCATCCTTAAAACATGCATAAAAGGGATTACTTGTGTATAAAGTTATCCATGTATGGAGATGTTTACAAAATTGAGGCCTATATTTGGAATGGAAACTTTACAGGGGAATCTTTCTTTTTTTTCTTTCTGTCTTTCTTAAAGGTTGTTGAAATTTAAGCAACCCTTGAAAATGTTTCTTCTGTTGCATTCCATAAAACTTTTTTTCCCCTTAAAAACAAAACACAGGAAAAACTTAATTTTGAGCCTTGTCTGTTGGATAGTTTCCCTTCAGTACGTGAGGCTGTCTTGCAACCAGCAGTTGGTTGCAGGACTGGGACCTTATCTTTTGCTCAAAGGCATTCATGGTGAAATGTGTATACTTCACCACCTCTGAAATGCAGCCACTTCTGGGGTAGAACTGTGGGATTTAAAATCCATTGCTGTGGAAGAAAGAAGACATGATATCTGTCTAGAACAAAATACTGTCTAAGCACTGCAGGCTGAATTTGGATGCTAAATTATAATGGGAGTTGTTGGGTACTGAGCATTTTTGAAAATCTGGCCCCAGTTCAGAAAGGTACTACACCAAATATAATTTCTATAAAACTTTATTTTTTTTTTATTTTTTTTTTTTTTTTTATTTTAAATAAAAGGATATAGCCATGATACTGCAACTAATGCCCATGTTCTCACAATGAGAACCCTGGGATACTTATCGACTAATGTGATCACTACCTCAAACTTGTTCCATTCAAAAAAATAGAATAAATTATATTCCCAGTATGTGAAATACTTTAATAATTCCTTTCTTTACTTGCCATTTTGTATCATTTTAACACGTATGTTTCCTGTGTCAGTGTAAGCTCCAGTCCTTCAGCTTGTGTGTGGATCGTGCTCTTAACTTGCTCCTGCTTCATAACATCTTTTAAAAAGGCAGAAGATGTGCTCTTGTTCAGATAGAAGTTTCAGGCTTGTTACCAGAGTCAATCATGAGATATAAGTCTGCAGCTTTGTTAGGCAGGAGGTCAGACTAGATCATCATAGTGATGCCTTCTGGCATTAGAATCAAGAGAAGTTCTTTTAGCATGGGAGTCAGCAACCCAAAAGATGAGAAGAAACCATTTTAAAAAATTCTTTCAGTAACAAGAGCTGGGCCTGGATACCTGCCGCAAGATCCCCTGGCAGGGGTGTGTGTCCTGGAACCAGGAGAGTGCCCCCCGCAGGGTCCCGTGGTTTCTGGGGGACGGATGGGGGGGAGAGAGGATCCTGGTGTGGGCTGCCTGTTGGGTCTCCAGTGGAAGGAGGGCCTGGAGCTGCCGGTTGCAGTCCCCTGTGTTAGCAGGATCAGAGCCTTTGTTAGGAGTGTGTTGTTTTGAGGCCTTTTGGTTTTTCTTATTTTATTTCTCTGTCCTTTTTTTGATTCATTCACTACTTTTCTGTGGTGTCACCCAGTTGCTTCTTTCACTTATTTCTCTCCTGTGTCCTTGTAACTTTTGTTAAAAGATACAGCAAGTTATTCTAAAAAATTCTATTCTGTTCTAACCCCACACCCTCCAAATATTGGAATTGAAGGAAATTTCAATCAAAATTTGGAAAAA
Organism: Podocnemis expansa; assembly: GCA_007922195.1. Classification (NCBI taxonomy): domain Eukaryota; kingdom Metazoa; phylum Chordata; order Testudines; family Podocnemididae; genus Podocnemis; species Podocnemis expansa. The sequence continues at coordinate 2,376,490 of ML681988.1, read as the reverse complement.
TGAACTTGCAGCATAGGGTATGCTGATACGAATTTGGGATTACTTTTTGGACATACGCTTTTAAAAACACATTGACAAAACCTTTTGATTTTAAAAGTTTCAGTAAAATTCTTATAACTGGGGATCAGGGAACTTTAAAATGTAAATATTTTGGGAACTGATTTCCCTTCCCCTTTCTTTCCATCGTTCCTATGGGATATTTATTTGATTGGTTTTGGTCAATTGAAGGGATTTAGACCTATGACTAAGGATTATCAAAAGCTTTTGTTAATTGTTTTTTCTGATAAAAATAACATGATTTAAGAACCAATGGTGAATGTATATGTATTCACTTGGCAGCTTTGTTTGGATTTTCTTGAAATCACACTGTTGAAAAATATCAGTGAACATATTCAATATCAGGGTAAACAGACACTAAAACTGCAATCAATGTTGTGTTTTTGCCCAATGATTTGCTGTAACTAGCCTGCATAAAGGAAGAAAAAGCTGTTTCTAATGCTTGCAGTAAAACTAGGCTTGTTCCACAGCTGGTTCTGCTGAGAAAAAAGCATTAAAGAGCTCCATAATAATTTATTTTTGGCTTTGCTGAGCACTGGTGTCTTGGAGTTCTCTTGGGAAGGGCCTAAAAGATGCAAAGAGAGGACCTCTGTTTCCTACTGGGGAGTCAGGTTTAAATGAGTGTTCTTGATTGCAGTCCATTGTGAATTCATAAGCTTTCATGAATAGTGCAGCTAGGCTATAGTGAATTCATCAAAGGCTTTCTTGTGCTGGATAGGTCTTTTGCTGCTGTCAGTTATTTAGCTTCTTTTTCCTTCAGAAATAGGACAAATTCTGCTTGCTCTCCGGTGGCCAAGATACCACATAATTGTTTCTGGCATCTTTATCCATTCCCCACATCCAACATCTTTCACTGCATGAAAATATGTATAAGCCCTTGCTGTGTGTGACGCAAATATTTATTTGGTGTTTTTGACAGGGATTTAAATAGCACAAACCTTTTGGTTGATATAGGTATGGCTTCCATCTGTGGTGCTGTGCAACCATCTACTTCAGATTTTGTTGACTCTGAGGTATACACTGCAGTCTTGCAGACCCAGAGCATATGTAAAAACACTGGTTAGTACTTGGCTTAAACCAATTTCCTCCCTTTGATCAGGGTGTGACAGGCTGCCCCCCTGGTTCTGGTCCAGTGTGCTATTGTGAGCCCCCCAGATCTCAACTCCTGAACCCTGATTCACCCCACTTTGCCAGGTGACCACTCACTCCTGACTCAGTCCACACCAGCCTCCTGCATGTAATCAGTCCTAGGCTGTGAGTGCATGCTCTCTGGCTGCTCAGGTGATGGTACCTAAGCAAGCACTCCTATCCCCAGATATCACAATAGGAACTTTTGTCTTACAAGGATCCTTCTCTAATCACCTTATGCTCACGTCCATCCACTTAACATTGAAATGGATTGTGCCCAGTCTCCCTCACACATGCCTCCTAAAGTCTACACAACTTTAGATAAAACAACTACTAGTTTATTGATCAGGATATGATTTCAGGTGGGGATATAGCACATCAATGCACAATCATTTAATAAAGCAGACAGAAGTTGCCACAATCAAAAATAAAGGACATAAACCACATACTATCTGGCCATACTACTACAGGTCCAGCTGTAATGGTTTGCAGCTGTCTCTGCCTCTTTCAAGGCAAGACCCAGTTCTTCTTGGAGATCTTTCAAGATGGAGTTTCTCTGGCAAAAAGCCAGCAGCTTCTTCCCTCAAAGGATCTGCCTTCCTTTAAAACCCCTTGTCGCCTCCGTCTCCATGCTGCTGTGTGATTCTCTTTACTTCTATCTGAGCTGGGCAGCTAACTTTGTATTTCCTTTGTCCTGTAATTGTCCAGCCTCACAGAGGGAGTCCTGAGGATCTGAGCCGCATAACATGATTCACATGATGCTGCTGGAAACATGGTGCCATAGTAATCATGTAGAATATGTTATGAGCATTCATAAAGGAACCTTGCATGGCATAATTGGCATTAAATCATATAGTTACACTGCAAAGGTGAACAGGAAAATTACGCAGATCATAACCTTGGGGTGCATGTATGCGCATCCCTGTGACACGGGATACCCTGAATATTGGTTTAGGAATCTCAGAATAGAAGTATTTTGAGTCTGAATGATATGGCTTTCCCTAAACTTCTGCCCTCACCTCCCAAATAAGCTTGCATTTTAATTTTACTGGAATGAGTGTCTGAATTTTTTTTTATTGACACATTGAACTTTTTACTGGTATCACTAAAAATACCATAAATAATACAGTAATGTCACAAATAATGCCATTATATTCTGTACACATGAATTTGGAATTGAGCAATTGTTTTAGTTGCAGTTAATTGATCAGTTGGGTTCTTTGGGTATGTGCAATAATAGAAAATAGGAAATTGATAGCCATGGTCAGTGTAGCTTTATGATGCAAGGAGTGATTCTGAACAACAATCAATGTCAATACGGTTAATTTCTATCCAGTTTCATGGACCTTTTCATATGGGTTTACAGACTGTTAAAATTACTTTCTTTTCCCATAATAATGATGTCAGCTGCCAAGACCTCTCACATCTTCTTGCTGACCAATCTGCTCTCTACTACCTGTAGAAGAGTCTCTGGATCATTCCTTGTGAAAATCCTGGGCCTGTCAAATTTGAGTCTTTCCCCTGTAGATCCTGACCCCAGCCTCCCCCTGGCTGCATTAAACCCTTCTATAGCACGTTCTTCACAACTGACAACTCTCGTAGTAGCCCCAAACCTCTCAGTTTCACTGTTTCCTAGGGCAAAATGCTTATATTTTGTTGCATTGGGTGATGGTGAGCATTTATTAGTGTAACAGTGTGTCCAGTGCTCATGTGCAGGCTGGTTCTTTTTCTGCCATGCTAGATAGAAGTGAGTTTTCAGAATTAATGAGGAAGGGCCGGCAGGAGAAAGAGTGTAGTTAAAGCAAGCCAGGTAAAATTCATAGACCAATCTGCATGGAGGGAATTCTTCCCTAAATGAAAGGACAAGAATAAAACCTAATTACCTGGTGCTAAGGGTAGCTTAGCTGATGCCTGACTTGGGTAAAGATCGGGGGCAGGGGAACCCTTCCACAGGTGAAGGTTAGAAAAGCCATAGCTCTGAGGAGTTAATTAAATTCAGCTGTGTTGTCTTACACAATATGTATGACTAGCCAGAGGGCTGCATCTCCAGGGTGCCCCTCCTTGTGAATCTTTACACACAAGCCCTTCCTCATGTAAATAGGATAAGTCCTTATTTAGCCCTGAAGAGACAGAATCAAATTTGCAAATGAATTCCAATTCTGTAGTTTTTCTTTGAAGCCTTGAGCTGTTATTCATTTGTCTGAATGCAATAATTAGTAAATCGTTGATGGAATGATCTGGAGGATTGAAGTGCTCAGCTACTGGTTTTTCAATGTTGTGATTTCTGATGTCAGATTTGTGCCCATTTATTCTTCTGTGCAAAGACTGTCCTGTTTGTCCAATATATGGCTACATCCACACGCAAAGTTTTATTTCAAAATAAGTCATTTTGAAATGACTTATTTTGAAATAAAAATCCTATTTCGAAATGACCTATTTCGAATTTTAAAAAAATAATTTGAAATAAGGCAAGCCCCTCCAATCAAAATAGCATGTCCTATGTATGGACATGCTATTTGGATTCCCAGAGAGGGGCACCCTGGGAGGTGTGGCAACATGGCCCCATGGCAGGGCCATGTTGCCACCCAATCCCCTGCTTGGCTCTCACCTGGAGAGCCAGACAGGGGAAAAAGCACTGGGGGGGGGGCAGGTCCCCCAGCTGGCTGGCTGGGCAAAGGGGCTTGCCAGCAGCTGGGGCGGGCCACAGCTCCCCAGCCCACTTGCCCCACTGCCGTGGTGGTGGTGCAAGGGGGCAGTCAAGGGGGACCACGGCTCCCTCGCCTGCTTTTCTGGTTCCGGCTGCAAGCTGGGAGCTAGAGCGGACTGCAGCTTCCCAACCTGCTTGCCCTGCTGCTGCGGCAGCGGAACAAGCGGGTTGGGGAACCAGGGTCACATCTGGCTCTTGGCTTGCAGCCAGAACCAGAAAAGCGGGAGGGGGAGCCACAGTCCCCCTTGACTGCCCCCTTGCACTGCCACCGCGGCAGTGGGGCAAGCAGGCGGGAGAGCTGGGGGGCTCAGGGCAGCTGCGGGGTGGGCAGGAGCTGATGCCCCTGGCTCTGCCCCACCTTGGGATTGGGGCCGCTGCTGGGCATGCAGGAGCTGCAGCTCCCAGCTCTGCTCGCCTGCCCTGGATCAGGGCAGCTGTGGGGCAGCCAGGACCTGCGGCCACCGGCTCTGCCCTGCAGCCCGGGCTCCTGGGCGGCTGCGAGGCGGCCAGGAGCCATGGGCACTGGCTGAGGCCCCAGCCAGGGCTGGGCGTACCTGCCAGCCCTGTGGAAGTCATGGGTGCCAGCTCAGCCCCTGCCGGGGCTCCGGGGTAGTTGCCGGCCCCACGGAAGCTGCGGGTGCCAGCTCAGCCCCCTGGCAGGGCTCTGGGGTAGCTGCTGGGCCCGTGGAAGCTGCGGGTGCTGGCCCAGCCCCCCACTGGGACTCGGGGGTAGCTGCTGGCCCCGCGGGAACAGGCACCCACCCCACCGCTCACAAGCGGCCAGGGGAGCCCTAGCCGGCATGTTCTCTGGCTTCTTCCAGGCGGCCAGGGACTGGGGAAGTGGGGCACCCCTGCCACCCTACTAGGGAGGGGAGCAACCGGCCAAGCTGGCTGGGGCACCTGCCACCCCCCCTGTGCTGGGTAGCGGGGAACGGTGGGCTTTGCCTGCCACTTCCCATTGCCGGGAGAAGGGGGGGGCGGCGGGCATCCCAGATGGCTTCGCCTGTCACTTCTCTTTGCTGAGGGCAGTAGGGGCGAAGTGGGCTGGGGCACCTGCCCCCCTGCTTCCAGCAAGGGGGAGCGGTGGGGAAAGCCAACTTGGGCACCCACCGCCCCCCTGCACCTCCCTCAACACCCTGGCCAGGGTCCTGAGGGGAGGTGGGACTTCCTCCCAGGGCACCTGGCACCCTGGGAGGAAGGTCCAGTGTTATATCGATATGGTGATATAGCGATATAACACAGCCAGACGGGGTTATTTTGAAACCACAGTTTCGAAATAACCCTCATTTTGATACAAAACTAGGTTTTATTGTATCAAAATGATTTTCCTTATTTCAAAATAAGGAAGCTCCTTATTTTGAAATGAGGAAATGTCATCTGGACCTGTCAAATTTTATTTCGAAACAACAGCTGTTGTTTCTAAATAAAACTCTCATGTGGACACAGCCTATAAGGTAGAGGGGCATTTCTGGAATATGGTGGCATAAATCACATTGGTGGATGAGCAGGTGAATGAGCCTTCGATGGAGTAGCTGGTTTTATTAGGTTCTGTAATAGTGTCCTTTGTACAGATATGTGGGCAAATTTGGCTGCATGGTTTGTTGCAGGGATATGTGCCTGCTTTAGTGGTTCTGTTGTTAGGTCTGTAGTTGCTGGTGAGTATTTGCTTAAGGTTGGGGGGCTGTCTATAAGCAAGCAGAGGTCTGTCTTCCCGTCTTCCAAGGCTTGAGATAGTGAGGGATCATCTTGTAGAATGGGCTGTAGATCCTTGATGATGTGCTTGGATGTTGCAGGTGAAGACTAGTGATGTTCTGTTGTTTTTCTTTCTTGGGCTTGTCCTGTAATAGTTGACATTGGTGTACCTGTCTGGCTCTGTCAATCTATTTCTTCACTTCTGTAAGTGGGTACTCTAGTTTTAAGAATTCTTGATAGAGATCCTGAAGGTGTCTGTCTTTTGTCTGAGGTTTCAGAGCAAATCTGGTTATATCTTAGGGCTTGGCTGTAGACAATGGATCATGTGGTATGTTTTGGATGAAAGCTCGAGGAATGTAAGTAACTATACTGATTAGTAGGTTTTCACTATAGCGTGGTGTTTGTGTCCATCCCTGATTTGTACTGTATTGTCCAGAAAGTGGATTTCCTGTGTGGAGTGTTCTAGGCTAAGTTTGATCTGTGGAGATCTCTGTGGAAATCTTGAAGGGCATCCTTGGCATGGGTCTATCTGATGAAGATGTCATCAGTGTAATGTAAGTACAGGAGTGGTGCTTTGAGATGAGACTTGAGGAAATGTCATTCTAAGTTGCCCATAAAAATGTAGGCATATTGTGGGACCATGGAGGTAGAGCCCTGTGTGGATATAAAAATGAGGATCCGCATTTGCTCAGTGATAGCACTGATCTGGTCCAAAATTTGCATGCCAGGTTTTAGCTGTATCTGTAACTGCATCCGCAACCGAGGTTGGGCTCACACTCAGTATTTCAGCCTTTGATTGATTCATTCCCTGTATGGGTCCCACTCACTTTTTCCTTTTCTTGTTTGTGGTTCGCACACTGTGCTGTCAATCAGATTTCCTTGCCCACCAACGAAATCTCTGATTGACAGCATGGCATGTAAACTGCAAACAAGGAAAGGAAGAAGTGGACAGGGAAATCATGGGGAATGAGCCAATCAAAGGCCAGCAGTGGCTCTCCAGGCCCCAGACTGAGACTCTGATTGGCTGGCAGATCACAGTGAGAGCTGAGCTAGGATTGGCTGGAGCGCCTCCTAGTTCCCCTATATGCTGCGGACACATATCAGCAGAGGAGTTGCAGTGGTAGATTGAACTGTGAGAAGATAAAAATAGAATCCACATCTGTGAGTCAATCCACAGCAATGGGTCTGTGTTTATCCACACCTGCATCCGCTGACAAAGGTAACTGTGGATCTGCAGTGGATACCCGTGGATCTGCAGGGCTCTACATGCAGATACCCATAGCAGTGCCACTGACCTGAAGGTATGAATTATCTTCAAATCTGAAATGGTTGTGGGTGAGTACAAAGTCACAAAGCTCAGCCACAGGGTGTGGTGTAGTATCATATGGGATGGTTCTTCTCATGGTTTGTAATCCGTCTTTGTGTGAGATGTTGATGTAAAGAGCTTCTGTGTGCATAGTGCCCAGGATGATGTTTTCTGGAAGCTCACCAATGGATTGGATTTTTCCCAGGAAGTCTGTGGTGACTCAAAAATAGCTAGGAGTGTTGTTAGTAAAGCCTCTTGGTTTGAGTGAGGTGTGGCGCCACCTCCATGTGTTAAATGTGGCCTGGCATGGGGCAGAATGTGGCCTGCTGCTCTCCTGTCGGGGAGAGGGGGATGCCATGGCCATGGCCCCTTTCTCCTGCCTGGGGAGCCACCAAGGCCATGGCCTCCTCCCCCGAGCCAGGAGGTGCCACGGCTGTGGCCCACTCCCCCTGCCCAGGGAGCTGCTGCAGCTGTGGCCCCCTCCCCCTGCCCAGGGAGCCAGGAGCTGCTGCAGCCATGGCCTCCCTCCCCGCTGGTTCCCCTCCCCAAACCTCCATATGGTCCCTTCCCCCCCTTATCTGGCCACTGGACCTGGAGGCATCTGGCTGCCTCCCAGGCTATTCAGAGTGTGCTTTGCATGCTCAGGGTGGGAGTTTTAAAAACTCCCAGCCTGGGGGAAGCTCCCTCCTGGTTGGCTAGAAGCCTGGGTCTCCCTGGCAAACGGGGACCCTGGCACTCCTGACCCCAGCTCCCAGCCTGTCTGTAGACCCCCTGGAGCCACGCTGCAGCCCACCAGGGGTCTGCGGCCCCCAGGTTGGGAACCACTGGTGTAGAACATAGTGTATTAGAAAGAACAAATACCAGTGAGAACTAAGTGATTGTCCTCTTACAACAATCACATCAGCCTATATCAATGTCCAGCACTTTGTTTCGTTTGGCTTGTCTGTAGAATTCATCTTTCACTTTACCAGTCTATATTAATTGTAAGGTCTAGTTTGAGTATTTTGTATGGAGTCTATTGTATGCAACAAATAAATAAATAAATAATGGTGACTTAGTTGAAGGCAGATGAATGGGGATTATTTTTATACTGTATCCTATTTTGTTCCGCTATTTTGTGGGCAAGGGGATAGCAAAATCTAATCTATTTTGATCTATTTGGAAGAGCAAAACAAAACACATTGAGACCAGGGATGTTCTAAGCATTCATTCTGCCCCTGGGTCGCCTTTATTCGGATCGGACTCTTCTCAACCTAGTCCACCCTCAACTCCGGGGTCCTCCTGCCACTTGCCTTCCTCTGCCCCCTCTAGCCCTAGATCGCTAGAGCCAGCAGATCCAAAGACTCAGCAGCCTTTGGTCCAGAACCCTGCACCGGTCTTTTCATGGCCATATCCACCTTATTTCTATCCCCCCTTCCCAGGGATGCCTTATACCAACTGGCCAAGTGGCACTGCGGCGACGCCTGCAATGTACCCTTATCTCCCAACACAAGTTAGCCCAAGTCCACAACTACAGCAGCAACCACAACCTGCGGGGTCCTCAGCACCATCATCTTCATCAGACTACCCCGAGGATCCAGATGTCCCCACTCCTGACATCAAAACTGATGACTTAAGGCAATTTCGCGAGCTCTTTAAGCAAGCTGCAGAAATCATGGACATCCCGCTAGACTCCCATACCACGACTCAACATAAATTATATAAAATCTTGCAAACGACGGGATCTACTAAGCTGGCCCTACCAATGGATATTGGTATCTTGGAGCCCGCAACTAATCTTTGGCAAACGCCGGCATCTAATCCCCCCTCAAACAAGAGGGCAGACAAAAAATACTTTATCTCTTCTACGACTAATGAATTTTTGTTCACGCACCCCCTACCAAATTCTTTAGTGGTGGAGGCGGCCAATCAGCGTACCAAACAACCCTACTCTAGATCCGCCCCCACGAACAGGGACGATAAAAAACTGGATGTGCTTGGTAAGAAGGTCTATACCTCCACGGCGTTACAATTACGAATAGCCAATTATACTGCACTACTTTCTAATTATGATTATCACCTTTATGACAAACTTAAGGATTTCACTGAGGATATCCCGCATGACAAACGTGAACAATTCCAATCGCTACTTTCGGAAGGTCACCTGGTCGCAAGGACAGCCCTGCAAGCATCCTTAGACATAGCAGATGTCGCCGCCAGGTCGCTCGGTACAGCAGTTGTCATGCGGCGGGCCTCCTGGCTCCACTCAGCTGATCTACCCAGGCAGCTACAACACACAATTGAGGACCTTCCTTTTGAAAAAGACAAATTATTTGCCCAAAAGACAGATGAGGTAATGCACGGCTTAAAGGATTCCCGTGCCACACTGCGTACGCTGGGCATTTATACCCACTCTTTCCCAAATAAATGTTTTCACAAAACCCAAACTTACAATTCCAGGCCTCCACACTACCAGCCTAACCGTCGGTCTGACACTTATAGACCAAAAGCTCGTCAGCCTTGCAGGAAATCAAACAACCCATCCCTGCATACGTCACAACCTTCAAAATCAGCACAACACTTTTGACGCTTTTGTCGAGAGAGCTGCCAACCACAACGTAACAGACCAACTTCAGTCACCACTCCAACATCTGATCTGCACGGACAGACTACAACCCTTTGTCCAACAATGGCGCACAATAATATCGGACAAATGGGTGTTAGAAATCGTTCAACGGGGCTACTCCATACCGTTTATCGTACGCCCCAAATCCCAATACCCCTACCCATCCCTCTTCAGGGACCCCACCCACGTACAACTTCTTCAAGAGGAGGTCCAACACCTCCTTTACATTGGAGCAATCGAAGAAGTTCCCAACCATCAGTGGGGACAGGGTTGCTACTCCCCATACTTTCTCACGAAGAAAAAATCGGGAGGGTGGAGACCAATCCTAGACCTCCGGCGCCTCAACCGTTACATCCAAGTAAAAAAATTCAAAATGGTGACTCTAAACACTGTCCTTCCGGCGTTGCATCAGGGGGACTGGTTGGCCTCTCTTGATCTCAGGGATGCATACTTTCATGTCCCCATCATTCGGGCTCATTGCAGATTTCTACGCTTTATCCTTCTTTCCAAGCATTACCAGTACAAGGTTCTGCCATTTGGCCTCTGCACGGCACCCAGAGTCTTCTCCAAGCTCATGGCACCAGTAACCGCATTCCTCTGGAAACGTCGTATCAACATTTTTCCCTACCTGGACGATTTTCTCCTAGTAGGCCCCTCATTCACTCAGGTGCAGCGGGCAATTCGACGTACTCAGGACTTGTTTCTCGCTCTAGGCTTGAGCATAAACTACACCAAGTCAACACTGAAGCCCACGCAAATCATTCAGTTTATAGGGGCAAGCATACACTCCCCTCTAGGAAGGGCATTTCTCCCTTCCGACAGGTTCCACAAAATAACTCAATTAGTTCAGTTACTCCAAAACTCCAACTTCACCTCTGCTCGCAGCTGCATGGAGCTGCTGGGACACATGTCAGCAACTACTTACCTGGTCACACATGCTCGTCTACGCATGCGTCCATTCCAGCTGTGGTTCCTGTCTCGGTGTCGCACGTTCAACCGGTCTGTCAGCATATTGCTAACCATACCACCTTTGATCAAACGCACTTTGGACTGGTGGACAGATCCAAACAACCTGTTACGGGGCGTACCCTTTCTACCATCGCAACCGTCTCTCACCATCACTACCGACGCGTCCCTCATCGGATGGGGAGCTTTCCTCCAGCAGCAGACAACTCAGGGCCGCTGGTCACCCACGGAATCTCTTCTTCACATAAACATTCTCGAACTCAGAGCAGTCTTACGTGCATGCCAGTCGTTTCTTCCCACCATCACAAACAAACATATCAGAATCCGCACGGACAACATGACGTGTATGTGTTATATCAATCGCCAGGGCAGGACCAGGTCTACCCTTCTTTGCCTAGAAGCAATGACTCTTTGGAACTGGTGCATACAACACAACATCCACCTCTCCGCCGAATACCTACCTGGCAGGGACAACACACTGGCGGACTCCCTGAGCCAATCCTTTTCATCCCACCACGAATGGGAAATTCGCACTGACATCTTACACGACATCTTCCTCCGTTGGGGATTCCCCACCATGGACCTGTTTGCTTCCGAAAACAACAGAAAATGCAAATGCTATTGTTCCCGCACGGGAATTGGTCATGGATCCAGCGGCGATGCCTTCCTTCTCTGCTGGGGAAAGAACTTACTTTACGCATTTCCCCCAATTCCAATGATTCCCAGAACCCTCCGGAAAATCCAGGAAGACAAAGCACGAGTAGTACTCATCGCACCATCGTGGCCTCGCCGAACCTGGTTTACTCTTCTCCAGACCATGTCTACAGTACCACCCATTCCCTTTCCCCTCCTTCCAGACTTGTCGCAGAACGACGGAACACTTCTCCACACCCATCTGGACAGGCTCCATCTGACAGCTTGGAACCTAGATGGTTCACGGACATAGAATTACAGTGTTCACAGGACGTTCAACACATCCTGCTAAACAGCAGGAAACCGACGACCAGAACTACTTACCTGCACAAGTGGCGTCGGTTTTCCTCTTGGTGCACGCAGCATTCTCTGGATCCGCTCACAGCTCCGGTGCCTCAAATCCTTGAATACCTTGTCAACCTGAAACAAAACAATCTGTCAGTAAACTCCATAAGGGTCCACCTCGTAGCAATTTCTACCTTTCATGAGCCAGCTCATACAACTTCCATCTTCGCTCATCCAACGGTCAAACGTTTTATGCAGGGTCTGCAGAACCTTTTCCCTTATGTGCATCCTCCAACTACCCCATGGGACCTCACAAGAGTCTTACAGGCTCTGACAAGTCCTCCCTTCGAGCCGCTTGCCTCTTCAACTCTCCTACACTTGTCGATCAAAGTAGCATTTTTGGTGGCAATCACGTCGGCCCGTCGCATGGGGGAAATTGCAGCACTAATGGCCCATCCACCCTATACCATCTTTTATAAGGATAAGGTCTCTTTACGACTCCATCCCAAATTTGTCCCTAAAATCTCTTCGGCCTTTCACCTTAATCAAACGATTCACCTCCCAGTTTTCTGTCCGAAACCCCACGCTACACCACAGGACCGTCTACTACATACCCTCGATGTTCGTCGAGCCTTAGCCTTTTATTTGGAGCGCACCAAAACGTTCCGGAAAACACCTCAGCTCTTTGTATCTATCGCTGAACGCTCTAAGGGCCAGGCCATTTCCAAACAACGAATTTCTCGTTGGATTGCGATGTGTATCCAGACTGCATACACAACTTCACAGCTAGTTCCTCCACACAACATTCGGTCCCATTCCACCAGATTCATGTCATCTTCCATCGCTTTCCTTACCCGAGTACCTCTCCACGAGATATGTCAAGCTGCTACCTGGGCGTCATCCGAGACTTTCGCAAAACATTATGCATTAGACCACCTCTCGGCAATGGACACAGCGCTGGGACAAGTAGTCCTAAATACCGCATGGGACTGTTAGCTTGAAGCACCCACCTCCAAGCACAACAACTGCTACATACTCACCTTCAGTAGAGCAGTCAAGAACACTGCTCGACGAAGAAATGGAGGTAACTCACCTTTCGTGCAGTAGCCGAAGTTCTTCGAGATGCGTTTTCTTGACATGCTCCACGACCCACCCTCCTCCCCTCTACTTCGGAATTGCCTACACCAGGTCTCCGCAGTATGAGGGAACTGAGGAGGGCAGCGGGGAGATCGCACAGGTGACGTCAGCAGGGCGGGAAGCACTCCAGCCTATCACTGCCGTCCCTGTCTCTCCCCGCTGATGGAGCCACTGCTGAGGAAAAATCTCCGAGCTGGAGTGCGGTGCCGCACGAAGACCTTCAGTGGAGCATGTCAAGAACACGCATCTCAAAGAACTTCGGCTACTGCACGAAAGGTGAGTAACCTCCATTTCTTATTTTGAAATGACAGAACCTGTCATTTCGAAATAAGAAAACGTCATGTGGACATTCAGTTTTTTATTTTGAAACAACCAGTGTTGGTTCGAAATAAAAGACTCGTGTGGACATACCCTTTGTTTTTTACAAGTATTTTTAGGAATCTCAGAAATAAGTTTTGTTGAAAAGATATGGTTGAACTGCATCCAGAAAAGTGTGCCATCTTGGAAGTATGGAAATCTTCCAGCCTTTACTTTGGTTTGGTGCCTTATTTTGAATAGGAGCTCTCTAAGCTCCTGGGAGCCTTCTTCAGTACATTAATTATTTTTATTTATTTAGCACTAAATCCTGGGGTCGTTGCTGGGTTCTTACTCATGTGAAACTTCCATTGAATTTGATTTATAAGGTACATCATTTAATGGGGTTTTAGCTGAGAAAGGATGATAAGATTTGGCTCCTTTCCCTTGCACCTGTCTCAGAGTAGTAAATGTTGCCCAAGCCAACAGTCTAAGAGAAAAGGTGAGATGCTCCTATGACAATGTATCAGTGGTGAAATTTATTTACAATTTTTAGCGTAATAAAATACTGAATATTAAACCAAAATGTGGCTTTCGGCATACTGTTTTCCCTCTATGTGTGCAACCCTTCCATTTTACTACAGGAAAACCTCAAAATCCAGAAGTGAAATAAGATGATGTGTTGCATTTCAACTCAAATTGCCCTTGTTGCTATGGTAAATCTGTTCTATGCCACTTCTTAAGTATGTTTTATTTAAACAGGAAAATACATAAATTTGTTATTATTCTTCAAAATGTTTCACACTCAATGCATATAGATCTCTGAGCACATTGCTACTAATAATTTATTCCCTCTTCACTAATGCCAATTTATGAATGATTTACTACTCACAGCAGGGAGGGCTGCATAATTAAAGAACAACACAGAGTAAGGGTTTCTTTCTGTACAGGGAAGCAGGCAACAATGCATAAAGCAGCTTTAAAACTAGAGAGATCCCTTTTTCTGTGGCCAGGAAATAGATTTTTAAAGTACGAATATAAATAGCTGAGAGTAAAGGATATTAAAGGTTGTGCATGCCATCCTGAATGTGGGTGATCTCATTTAGCTGAAGAATCAAGATTAGACCTGCTGAGCACTTAGGTGGAAGGTGGCTGAAAAATACCAAAGACCATGACACTGTAACACACACTTATGAAGTTACAGTGAAATAGTTCAATCAGTCAACAAAATGGTTACATCCCTCCTCCCTCCCCCCAAAAAAGGCAGACAGACTATGAAGAAACCCTTCTTGAAGGAAGGTGGGATGCATCATTTATATAAAGGAGTTAAATGCAGCTGGATCCTACAGTATATCCTAAATGCAATATAAAACCCGATTAACTATTGTCTGTCTTTCTTAAAACAGCTTGTCTGATTTCTTTTAATGTTGTTAACTACACCACCAATGAAAATAAAGTGACTCACTGATGGCCGTGTGCTGGAATCTTGCTTTAATTCTTCCAGAGTAATGATGAAAGATGGTGTGTGGGTTTTGATGCTTGTACTGCTAATGGTCAGGTGTGGGCCACAACATTTTGGCACCTGAGGCAGAGAGCTCAAATGATGCCCCCATGTCTCCTTGCTTGGGCCAAAACTTTGAAAGGTATCAATTCTGCCTTCTTCCTGTTCTACTCCTCTCATGGTACTGCTCTGCTATCTACCTCAATAAAGAAGAACTAATAATTTACAATGTCTTGTTAAAAATTTTTAAGTATCTTTCAAATGCCTGAACAGCAAGTATAACTTTTCTTGTCTGCATAGTAAACACTGGCATTTTTATCTGTTTGAATAATCAGTGGTGCTTTCCCTGCGTTCTTGGTTGCAGAGATTTGAACTGCTTCCTGAAGATCCATGGTCTGGGCAAGCTCATGCTTTAAGGACCACAAAGAATGCCAACCAGGCTCTCCTATGTCATTGTGGAGTGTACATGTGCTTTTATTAATTTCATTTTGGAGAAGCTTCATTCTCCACTGGCAACCATTACAGGAAGTGTTAGAAGTATGCTCAGAGCAACAAAAGTATTTAGGAAGAGGGTGGTCATCTTATTTATGCACATATATTATAGAACAGCCTTTGGAGTTGATCCTGCTGAAATGTATCTTGAAAGGGCTAACAGTTCATCACCCAAATCACTTGCATTAATATTGTGGATGTCATCATGTGCCAACATTGTCTCTAGTGCCCTGTATTGCTGGTGTAGGTCTTCTTCAGGTATAGTGAGGAGTTCTGGAATATCATACAGCATTCCAAATATACTGCTGTGTTCCTTGAGCTGCATGAAATATTCTTCAACTGATTGTATTGCACAGTCTAGCACCTGGTTAAAAAATTCAATTTTGAATTGTCTTTTGGGGTCTCTTATACACCTCGTAGGATGCCTCGTAATCAAAATGTTGTCTTCATCGGGGACTCTTGTATTCTTGCATGGATGGGAAAACAGCTTCAGTGTGAAGTTCCTCTGCCAACTTCTGTGCACTCTTCAGAATATTTTGAAATCCCTCATCTGACTGGTAAGACTGTAGGTATGACTGCTTTGTCCAGTTGTTTCATTGCTCCAGATATATCAAGGTCAACACCTTCGAGTCTCTTACTTACAACATTTCTTTCAACCACTATGTCATGCCACAACACTAAGCCACACAGAAATTTGAAGTTATGCATGTTTCTGGTGGTGATTCCATTTCCCTCTGCCACTGCTCTCCTATCAACACCTATCATAGCATTATCCTCCATAACGGCAACTGTGGCATCATCTATCTTCCAGTTTGGTGTTTGATAGGCTTTATTGCCTCCTCTTGACTTTCCCATTGTGTGGCACTTGGTGGTTTCAGTGTCAGAGAGGCTGTTCCCTGATGTTGCTACAAAATTTGCCATCAGTGAGTTGATGCAGAGAAAAATACATAGATGCTTTGAATTACATTAAAAAATTCAGCAGCCTAACTAGAAGTTGATGCTGCATCACTGACCACCAAGTTCAATGAATGAGAACTGCATGGGACAAAAAAAGCTTGAGAGTTTAACTCTTGGATCCGTGTCTGCACTCCTCTGTTCTTTCATCTCATGTTGGCACTATTAGCGTAGCCCTGACCTCTTGTGTCAGCTATTGCAATGCCTGTATCTTCCAGCTTTTTAAGAAGCACATTTTTCATACCAGCTCCTGTAGTACTATCAATGTCAATAAATTCTAGAAAATGCTCTCTAACAGTCACCACTGATTGCAGGAACATTTTCACTAGATTCTGTTGTGGTTCCAAAACACACCATTAAAAGTCATTTGTGTTCCATATGGCTGATGTCAGGTGTGCAGTCCAGAATAACAGAGTAATATCGTGGTGAGTTTAGATCTGCCACAATCTTCTGTTTGACTTTTGTTGTCAGTAACTGTATGATCTCATTTTGAATTGTTTTTCCAAGGTAGTAGTGTGTGTAGCTTTCTTTGGTGGTGACTTGTCTCAGATGCTCCTGGAGTATTAGCATCAAACTCAGCCATCAGCTCCACAATTTTAAGGAAGTTTCCATTGTTTGGCACTTAAAGCTGATCTGAAGTGCCACACAGTGCTTGGTTTTGGGTATCAAGCATTCCCACAATGGCAACGAGCCTTTTCAGAACATTTTGCCAGTAAAGAGACTTTGCTGCAGGGGTGTCGCTGGCACTGGGCTTTCGGGACTTCAGCCCCAAGTCCTGAAGCCAGAGCCTGGGGTCTGTCACGGTGGCGTGCTTAAAGTGCACAAGCCCGAGTCCTGGGTCTGTTTCCAGGCCAGGGGCGCTCCTGCTTTGCTGCAGTTTTCTCTTGAGGCTGATCATCTATGGTAGCCTTTAAGCTTAGTCTCATCTCCAGCTCTTTTCACCTATGGAATACTCTCTGGTGATTTACTGTCTTCTCATGACATGCCAGAATTCTAGCCAGATTTTTCCACTCCTTTGTTCCTGTAGAACCCAATGTAGCTGGAACATTAGACTGGAAGAGTTTGCAACAAAAACAATAAGCAGCATTCTGGGTTTTTGAGCACAAAAGCCATGGCCCCTTCATTTTGTCACCATTGGGGATTTCATGCTAGTAATGTGTTGGATGGAAACTTCTATTTTCATTGTCTTTGGGGAGCATGAAGTTTTTCCCTTGCTGTGGCCCATGCAGTACAAGGAAGTCCCTCAAGCTACTTCTCATGTGAGTCCACAGTCCTGGATCATCTAGACTTAAGGAACTAAACTTAGCAGCAGCTGTTTCTTGTGCCTTCACCACACTCTTCTCTGATCTATACTTTTCTTCAGGAATGTGCCTAGTTACATCTATTTGAGATGGAGATATGGATGCTGCAGTAGCTGCCAGGTCACCTGCAGTCTGACTAACTGGAAGATCAGGCATCTCCTCACCACTCACCACATCCTCACTGAGGCCAGAAGATTCACTGTGAACATTTGTGCTTTTGTATCTCAGGAGAGCTCCTTCCTGCTTAGATAGAAAAGCCTCCTTTTGCTTGCTTTCTTTTTCTGAATGCTGCAGCAGAGGGGCATTTTCTTCACTTATGACTGCTGTTCTGTGCCAGCTATAGTGGCTCTCAGCACTCAGTTGAAGGGGACAAATAAGCAGGCTGATAGCAGGGCCTGAGTGAAGGAAGATATCAGTGTCTTAAGGGCCTAACTGGCTCCTACTGCTTCAGCTGACTGCCTGTTCTCCTCAAGTGGGTTCAGGGAAGCAGCAGGAAAGAGGAAGCCCCATGAGAAGCTTGTGTTAATCAGCCCAGGCTCCTGGAGCTGCTAGAGAGGTACATAAGAGGCTCTTCCTTTCTCTCCCTGCAGCATCTGCTGTGCTCTGTTATTCCCTCCCACCTTCTCTCCTGCCTGCCTGTTATATCTCTTGTGCCTTCTTTCCTCCAGCACCTCACTCCACCATCTCTGTGCATCTAGAGCGGAGAGATACATATGCACCAGCAGCAGACACAATTTTCTACATTCTGAGTCCTAGTAGTGTCCCCTCACAGTCTGGCACCTGCGGTGGCTGCCTCAGTTCACCTCATGGTAGGGCCAGCTCTGCTAATGGCTATGTGAAAACTGCTTTTTATAGTGAGAAACTTAGTTTGATGGATAAGCACTCCTGTTTGAAACTCAGTTTAGTGGTGGGGAAGAATTACTGACCTTACACCTTTATTATGTGATTTGAGTGACTTGCATGCATGACCGGACTATTTTGAACTGCATTCAGAAATTGAGGTTCAGTTCAGATTCTGTGTTCTGTGCTAGAATGTTGTAAGCATGGTTTAGCCCTCTGAGTAGTGTCCAGCCACACAGTGCTAGAACTCAATTTAACTACAGCAGAACACAGTCTGTTTGAAGCTAGGTTTTCAGACGAATGTAGATGGGGGCTGTATTTTAGTTGCTTTCAAGGCAATAGTGTGGAGGTGCATGATATAGTATGACATAAATGAAGTGCAATAACTTATGCTGTCAGTTCTTGTGGGGTTTTTTATTGTGAATGATGAAGCTGCTGGGGCTCATCTTGCAACTGTCTCCTCCTTTCTGCCTTCCATTCTCATAGGAGGTGAGATGGGGAGGAGGGAGCAAACAGTCCAGAAGTTCAGCATGACTCTGCTCCCTCTTCCCCATCCCTCTGTGAAAAATATCAGTAGACTGGCACTTTTGCTTCTTTTTCCTGCCTGTTATGGTACCTAGTCCGGAGAGGTGCGGAAGGGGGGTGAAGAAGCCCTGGTGCTGCTGCTCCTAGTGAGGGAAGAAGGAGGTAACCCTGCTGTAGCCCCCTCCCCTCCCAAATCCAGGCCTGGGAGAGGACATAATGAAACTGGGATGAGTAGGGGGTTTGATGTGGGTGGCTAGAGAACCTATTAATTGTTGAGCAAAGCACAGAAACAGATGTGGGGTTGAGAATTCCTGCAGTAGGAGCCAAAAATTACCTTACTTAATATGTTTTGGGAGAGTGACTCTCCCTCATGGGTTGGGGGCAGAGAAGTTCAAAATGCAAAAAAGCCCTCTAAAAATAATTACATGTATGATTTGCTCAGTTTTTTTTTTCAGTTTCCAAAAAAAAGTAAGACCCCATCAAATTTTCTGCACCTTGGATAGAACCCTGAAAATCTCCAAGATGTTTCCTTGTTGAAAACTTCCTATGTGACCTTAATTTTCATTAATCTCATTGTTGGCTTTTGTTTTTCTGAGTTGTGCTATGGTCTTGTAATGAGTTTGTTTTTGCTAAACTTTTATTAGAAGATCAGGACTGGATTAAGGCATTCTTGGCTTTAGGCACCTGGCAGCATCACCCACTCCTGTCCCTGCTTTTAGTGCCAGTGATTCCCTTCCTATGGAGGCAGGGACAACATCATGATTTCTTGTTCTTCACCTAGAAATTGTGGCAGGGGCCAGTTTCCCTTCAGGAGAAGAAATGGCAACAGAGGATCCATTCCCAGGACTGATCTACACTTACTGTGAAATTTGGCAGCAGTCGATGGGAGATACACAAGCTATATAGGGTTACTTGTGTGTCTCAGATCAACTTCCTGGCTTCTGCTTCTTCCTGTGTGTGGGTGTGTTTGTTAAACTGACTTCTGGATCGATTTGGTGGGTCTCCGCTTCCACTCAATTGATCTAGAAACATCGATTTGATGGTGGCAAATTTGTTGTGGTCAGTGAAGACATATCCTAAGAGAGAGGAAGACATAAGGTTTTCCTTTAAATTAATTGTGAAGCTGATTGCCTCTGAATTTTTCCCAGGAGATCAGCTGCAGACTGATCTTTATGGATCTGAGTTTGTAAGTAACATGGAAGTGATGTCATTTCTGCTGTAATGATGCCCTCCCAAAATCTGGTTTGGTGTGGTGCTGTGGCCCTCAGATCTCCACTCCTGAACCATGACTTAACCTGCTCTGCCAAGTGACCACTCACTCCTGAGTCAGTCCATTCCAGCCTCCTGTGTGTAATTGGTCCCAGGCAGTGGGTGTGAACCCTCTGCCCACTCAGGCAATGGTTTCTGGGCAAGCACCCCTTAGCCCCAGATAACACTGGAAACTTCCATTCTACAGGGATAGGAACCCTTCCCTAATCACCATAGACTCATTGACCCATATCCATCCTTTAAACATTGAAATGGATAGGCCCAGCCTCACTCATTTACATCCTCTAAAGTCCACACAGCTTTCTATAAAACAAATACTAGTTTGTTTATTGGAATATGATTTTAAGTGAGTATATAGCAAATCAATGCACAAACATCTAATAAAGGAGTCAGGAGTTACCACAGGTAAATAAAGGTACAAAACGCATGCTGATCTAATAACATTATTCCAAGGAGTCCTGTGGCACTTAAAGACTAACATATTTATTTATTGCATGAGCTTTTTGTGGGAGAAAAATCCCACTTTGTCGGATGCTTTGAAGATGGGGGAACTTACGGAAATCTAATGAATAAATTTGTTAGTCTTTAAGTGCCGCAGGATTCCTTGTTTGTTTTACTGAAGTAGGCTACCATGGTTGCCCCTTTGGAACTTGGCAGTATTCTAAGATTACTCTTTAGTCTGTTTTCCTCATTCTTATCCACAAGACTGGCTGTTGGTAATGTTCAGCCAGCCTAGGGCCTCCTGGCCATGTGGATAGGCCCGGTCTCTTAGAGTTGTTCACCAGACGATCTTCCTTTGGCAAAAGCCAAAAGCTTCTTCTTCTTTCAGAGTGTCTGCATTTCTTTTCAAACTCCCACAAGTCGCCCTTTCTCTTGGGCTGTGGTGATTTCGTTTCTTCTGCCTGAGCTCTACTGGAGCTCAATTTTCATTGTCATTGTCATGTAACTCTCCAGCCTCCGTGCTGAGATAGCACTGCTGGTCTGAGCTATGTAACATGCTTCACATCTGTACACATATATGATGCTGTAGGAAACATGATACCATGGTAATTAAGTAAATTTTTATAGCATTGATAAAGGACCTTGCATGGCATATTTGGCATCATGTCACACAGTTACATTGCAAAAATGAACATAAGGTTACACAGATCATAACCTAGGGGTGCATAGATGTGCAACCTGTCACATCCCCTTTGCAGAAGACCAAAACAGAACAGTTGTTCTGAAGTGGGAAGTGGAAAAGAAAAAATAATATGGAAGGAACTGGTCACAATTAAACTCGGCTCACAAAGGCTATATTGGAAAGAAGTTTGAGAAGAAACTTAATTGTAGATCACATGTTTTTTCCTTTTTCATTCTTTAAAATGTAAATTCTTCCAGTTGAAATTCATAGAATAAGCACAGGATCTGTGGTTTTTATGTATGTTTTGTGTTGTTCAGATAAAGTTGTTTTCTCTAAGTCTAATTCCAACACTAACCGTAGCATCAAAAATAAGATCATCAGAAGTGTTTTCAGCCTTCTGGATTCATCCTTTCTCAGCTCAGTATTTCAGAGAAGTTGGTGCCGTTTGATCATTATGCAGGCTTGATAAGGTTTGTTTCAAAATCAAAATGTTGAGTTGATAAATATCTTCATATATATGTGTACCTTTTTTTCTGTTACAGATTTGAGTGGAACCTGAAGTTTGGTAGGTTTTATTGAAATCCTTTATGAACTACTTCTCAAGTATATTTTATAAGCTCTTCATGAGGTGCAGAAGGGTCTGCAATGGTTATGTGCCAACACCTAGTACATTGCCTTAGTTTTTAAAAAGGTAGTGAGAAACTTGGGAACCATGGCATGGTCTATGGCCAATAGAAATAAAATATGGGTGTAGAAATTACCACATCCAGGGTGGAAGGCAAACTCAAATGTTTATTGGGACCAAATTGGGGAGGGTGGGCTGGATAATCTTCATCGAAGAATCTGATGTGAAATTTCAAGCATAGTAGCACTGATTTTTAATAAATCTGTGAACTTTGGGGGATCTAACCATATGACTGAAAAAAATTGCAAAAATAGTACTTGGTCTAGCCCTATGACTGAAAAATTGCAAAAATAGTGCTTTTGGGGGGGAGCAGATGGTCCATCATATTACAGGCCCATTAGATTGATGTCATTTGTATGCAAGGTCTTATAATTTTTGATAGAGAATAACAAAGACATAGAAGCAAACAGTAATTGCAATAAAATACAGCATGGTTTGACAAAAGACACATTGTGCCAATAACCTGATGTGTCTTTGAGAAGATATATTTTCACAGAAGAAATGCAGTAAATCTAATCCAATGGCTCTCAACCTTTCCAGAATACTGTAGCCTTTTCCGAGTCTGATTTGTCTTGCATATCACCAAGTTTCACTTCACTTAAAAACTACTTGCTTACAAAATCAGACATAAAAATATGGCAGGGACACTATTACTGAAGAATTGCTTCCTTTCTCATTTTTACTGTATAATTATAAAGTAAATCAATTTAAATATAAATATTGTGCTTAAATTTCAATGTATAGAATATACTAAAACTATAGAGCAATGTAAATGAGTCATTGTCTGTCTGTCTGTGAAATTTTGGTATGTACTGACTTCAGTAGTGCTTTATATGTAGCCTGTTGTAAAAGTGGGCAAATATGTAGGTGAGTTAATGTACTCCTTGAAAGACTTCTGCATATCCCCAGAATTACATGTCTGCCTGGTTGAGAACCATTGACATAATCTACTTTGATTTTGATATGGTGTTTGATACTGTTTCATGTGGAAAATTACTAGTTAAATTGAGTAAAATGGAGATTAATATGAAACTCAAAACAAAGCTAGCAAACTAGTTAAAGGGGAGACAACATGCTATACTGAGTGTACTAGCTCTACTGGGTGAAATAGGAAGGTTATTAATGGAGTTCCTCAAAAAGATGGACCTTGGGACCCATCTTATATTAACATATTCATTAATAACCTTGGCACAAAGAGTGAGGAAGTGCTTGTAAAATTTGCAGATGACACAGAGTTGGGAAGTACTGCCAATATAGAGGAGGATTGCAATATATATCCAAGAAGATTTGGATGATGTTGAAAACAGGATTAATAGAAATTATATATTAAATTTAGTAGTGCCAAGTTCAAGCGCCTGCAGTTAGGGACTAACAGCCAGAGTTTTCGTTATAAACTGAAGGTTACTGGTTGGAAATGACAGAGTAGGAGAAAGACTCGTGTGTATTGGTTGGTAGCTGGTTGACTATGAGCTGCCTGTGTAGTAGGACTGTGAAAAAGGCTAATATAATCCTTAGATGTGTTAGGCAGAGTTTTTCTGTAGAGATAGGGAAGTGTTATGACTGTTATATAAGGTACTGGTGAGACAGACCCAGTGAGGAAAGCAGTGTGCAAATCTGGTCTCTCATGTTTAACAAAGATGAATTTGAACTGGAATAGGTACAGAGAAGGACTATTAGAATCATCAGAAAAATAGGAGACAGGCCTTGTGAGAAGAGACTTGTTTAGCATAATCAAACATAGGCTGAGGAGAAATATGTTTGTGCTCTCTAAATACATCAAAAGATAAACACCAGGGAAGGAGAGCAGTTATTTAAGTTAAGAATCAATGTTGGCATAAGAACCAGTGGATATAAACTGGCCATCAACAAACTTTTGGTTGGAAATTTGAGGAAGTATTCAGAAAAATATATTTTATGAATAATGTTCCAAGGGGAGAAATAGAGGTAGCAAACCAATCTTGTGTCAGGTCTGAGCTTGATAAATTCATGTAGGGGATGTTATGGTGAGGTGGTCTACAATAGTGCATGGCTCATCAATGTCTATTATTAGCAAATATCTCCAATGGCCAGAAGCAGGACACTAGATGGAGAAGGTTGTGAGTTTTTACTGAGAATCTTTCCTAGGCCTGGTTGGTGGATCTTGCCTATATACTCAGGGTCTAATTGATCTGCATATTTGGGGTGAGGAAAGAAATTTTTCTCAGGTCAGACTAATGGTGACTATGCATGTGTGTGGGGAGAGGGGTCACCTTTCTCTGTAGCAGAGGGTGCAGGTTACTTGCTGGGTTGAACTAGAGTAAATGGTGGATTCCCTGGAACTGAAAGTCTTTTAAATCAAGATTTTATGGTCTTCAGTAACTCAGCCAGAGGTTATGGGCCTATTGCAAGAGTGGTTGGATAAGGTTGTGTGGCCTGTGATGTGCGTATTAGATGAGATGATCATGATGGTCCCTTCTAGCTTTAAACTCTATGAGTCTGAGTCTGTGAGGATCTCAGTGGCTCAATAATCTCCAAATGAAATTGCTTCCACTTTGCTATGGAGCTGACCTTTAAAATTAAATATGTATGAGAAAGAATGAGGACCAGAATGTTATAGTTTTACACAATGCAATGAAATTCAGTGATGATAATAGCTGGAGGTTGACTTTAATGGGGCAGGATTTTCCTTTTGGTGACTTAAACAATATCATAGTAGAATAAAAAAAGAAAATTCAGGCATGCATTGCAAATAGAGGTACTGAAAGGAAAAACACTGCTGTCAGACATGGATTGGAAATCAGGCACTTCTAGAGAGACTCGTTAGTACGCAGGATAAATCTGTTTTCCTTTCTTTTCTCTCTCTCTCTCTCTCTCTCTCTCTCTCTCTCTTTTTTTTTTTTTTTTTAAGCAGACATTGCCCTTTATGATCAAGCTACCCTGGTGATACTTTACTGATGTTGCATGGGATTAGGTTTTTCCATTAAGCAGTGGCACCTGAGAATTCTTTTAAGGGGTGTCTGTCTTGTGTTTCACTATTGAGTCAGAGCTTCTTGCAACTCTATATTGACACTGTGACAAAGCTACTTCCTTTAAGGTGTACAGCAGCAGTACAGAATAATTGGAGCTAGCTGTATAACTTGACCACATGCTTTCTATGATCTTAGTCACAGCTTGGAGGAAGGTGCTGAGTTTTTACTGTCCCAGTGTTGGTGGTGAGAAAGATTCCAGAAATTAGGGTCCATAAACAGGGCTGGATTATTGCTGGAGTTATAGGGGCTGAAGCCCTGGGACCCAGCCAAAAAGGTGGCTCCAGGTTTCAGCCCCTAAAACCCCTATGATAATCTGGCACCCCCACCCTGCTCAGCACCAGCAGGGCAGGAGGCATTCAGAGCACTCCTGACCTGCTGGCAGTGTGGGGAGAGGGCGGAGTGGGGCCCTGGAGCCAGAGGCTGGACTCTGTGCTCATGCTCCGCCCCTGGGCTGGCTGATCCAGCCCCAGGGGTGGAGCAGGATGGGCCAGCACCTCTGGCTCCACCCAAGGGTGGGGCTGGCTGTTGTGGCCTGGGGCTCAGCAGGGAGCTGCTAGGTCATGCATCAGCTGCTCCCCTACCTTGGGCAGATTGGCGGGAGTGGGAGTGGTTTCTGGTCACAGTGCCTCCCCCAGTGATGGTGGGATGAGCCTCAGGCAGGATAGGGCCCACTGTGGGGGGTACATTGAGGTCCCTGGGCTGGCTAATCTGGCCCTGTATAATGCATGTTTAAAACTAGTGGGATAGATTCACGAGGAAATAAAGATAAGGGCGCAGTCCCTGATATTTGCTTTATTCATCTGTACACCTGAAAAATAACACAGGTCTTTGTCTCCTTCCACTGTTTAGATGGCCATCTTGATCTAACTGGATAAGATCAATAAGGGTGGGGAATGATCAATAATGTAAATAAGAAGTGGTGATAAAAAGGTATATGAAGTAGTCCTAATAAAGCCCTTGTGAGTATTCTCTGCAACCCTATTGCCACCTCTCTTCTTTATGTTGTAGGAGGGGACTGAGGTTCTAATGCGAATATTTGTCCCTGAAATGTTCATTCAGACTTTTTCAGTTGTTGTCTTTACTAGACCCCACCTGTGTTTTTAAATAAATAATGTCTCCTATCAGGACATATTCCCATATAGTTATGGATTCACTACTTTAAAATGTCACCGTTGGAGTGTGCTGGTTTTACCATGTGACATGTTTTCTTTATTAGACAAGAGGTCATAAGTTGTCTAATCATATTAATGGCATATTAATATTTAATTTTTAAATTCAAAGTCTTCTGTAATTATGAAATATTAGTGAGTCATTACTAATACTATGCTTCTCTAAGAATCTAACTAAGTCCTTAGGTGAACTTATTAATTTGATTCAGAGACTGCACATGAAGAAGTACAAATTAACAAGCAGTTTGCTAATGAAATTATCAATTTGTCGGGACTGAGTCCACCTGCCTCTTAAATAAAGCATGTCTCTGGATAACTGTGTTCATGGTAAAATGCCCTTACAAAGTTGCGTGTCTTTGAGTTTTACAGTAAAACTCCAGTGTTCTAGTGATATATATGAAAAATGGCATATTATTAGCAACATCAATTGCTGTTAAATATTAACACTTTTGCTACTGTGATATGTGCAACAGCAGTAGAAATTGATGTCCCAGTTAATCATAATAAAAAGATGACTATCAAAGAAATTAAGTTATTCATGCCTTTCTTCTTCTATCTTGGAGTGACCCTGCAATTTCAGTTAAGGGTATGTATTCTCTGAGGCACTGATGAATGTAGCTATTATGACTGGTACTATATAGAAGAGGTGAGAAAAGTGTGATAAGGCTATTTATAATGGGAATGTTGGAGAGGAAATATGTAGCAAACACTGATTTAGGTTTAGAGTAATGTAATATAAAAAAATTATTGGAAAGTCAAATTCTCTTTGCGCATATTTTGGCAGAAATTCTTGGAGTAAATAGGAGAGGAGAGAGAACATGTCCATACTCACAATATGTTTATACTAACAGTGGCAAATTTGCGACTGTCAGAGTGATGTTTTTCTGGATCAACTGAATGGTCAGTAAAGAGAAGCTCAGTCAATCGTGGAAATCAACTTAATAAAACCACTTCCCACAAATGGCGCAGCACAGTGAAGATGGGGCGCTAAAGGGAAGTTACAAAGTTGACAGGAGTTACAGAAGCTACTCTGTATAACTTTTGTAATTCCCATTGACTGCTGCTGAATTTTGCTGGCAGTGTAGATTGGACGTTAGATAAGTGTTTCCCAAACTGTATTATGTGGAATACTGGTGTGTGTATGATGTGAATAGATGTTCCATGAAAAAATTTCAGTGCTAGTGATATTTTTCCTTCTTTGTAAAATAAAAGACACCCCCCCCAACTAACTCTTTTAAATCAACTTTTGAACCATATTTTTGGCAGATATCCCTCCCCTCCCCCTCGTTCGAGCATGTATGTGTTCCGTCAGTATATTCCAAGCCCAAAAGTGTTCCATGGCCAAATTAGTTTGGGAAACACTGACTTAGATATTTGTGGAGTGCCTGCTTGAAAATGAAAGCCTATTTTTGGTTCTGATATTTACATAATACAAAGTCTAAAATAAACAGACTAGAATCTTATGCCCAGGAATCTCATTTTGCACTTAAAGTTTCTCTTTTAGGCACCCTTCTTTCCCTATCCCCCAAAAAACAAAACAAACAAAACTGTGTCTCATAATGTGGAGAGGAACAGACAAACAAGAATTGCCATTCATCACAGACCAAAAAAATATAAGTTTTACATAACAGTATTGTTAGACATAAAGATAAACGGTTCTAGTATTGTGTTTGTATGTTGTTTTCAAGTTTGAACAGGGTATTTGTTTTTAATAAAATGTAAGGCATATATATCATTGTGGTTTTATGTTTGTATATTCAGAAATAATGATGACTTCTGCTTAAACCACTTTTTGAATGACCATTAATAATGAAATATCTTTCATGTGAAACTGAACATTCCATTGTACACATATTAATAATAGAACAATTGAGGAGTGTTTCTAAATATGCTGAAGAATTAATAATAGAATTTAAAAAGGGTTGTGTACTAAGAAATTGTTGTATAGACTTAGGCTCTGATGCTTGTCATGAGGATAGTCTAGTGCGGTGGTTCCCAACCTTTTGATGGCTGGGGACCCCTTTTTTACTTAAAATAATTCTGTGGACCCCTTGGACATCGCCGCCAGCAGAATCCAGCCAGCGCTGGCAGAATCTGGCCCATGCTGCTCTGGTGGAGCCGCCTGGGCCAGCTGGGGAGTGGGCGCTGCCACAGCTGTGCCCCCCCCCCCGCCGGGGACTGGGAGCCACCGCAGCTATGGCCCCTAGGTGAGCAGGGCTGCCACTGCAGAGCAGCAGAGCCAAGCTGTCGCTGGCACTGGTGACTGGCTAGTGAGCACTACGATGGCCCCCACCCCCAGCGGGTGAGCATGGCTGCCACCATGGCCAGGCAGCCCTCTGCACCCCCCTGGCCTTCACCATCTTCACAACCCCAATACTTTTAACACCTCGAACACTATTCACCCCCCCCCCACACACTTACCTGGAGCATCAGGAGCAGCTGCAGAGTGGTCTGCAGCAGGTTTCTTCCCCACAGGGCAAAAGATTTAAACGGGCCCAGCTCCCGGCACTCTCTGCAGACCCCCTGCAATAAGTCTGCGGTCCACAGGTTGGGAACAACTGGTCTATCATTAGGCATGGTGAGATATGGGATACACTGTGCTGAAGGTGTAAAAACTTCAAAATGGAAGTCAGAGAGATGTCTAAAGAGAAATCAAAGGCTATGTCTACACTGGCAAATTTGTCCAGACGAAGGAGGCTTAGTTCGAACTAAGCTCGAACTTCTTAGTTTGAACTAACAAGTCTGAACTAAATTTTGCAGATGTTGACGTAGCCAAAGATCCTTAATGATAGGAGATCTTTTCATCATTTTTATTTGGTCAGTGATTACAGAATGTAAAGGAAACGTGTCTGCTAGCTACTTTTGTCAGCATGAGAATGATATTATAGAGTTTGAAAAAAATCACTATTCACCCTCTGGTGTAAACACTAGTGGAGATCCTTATGCATACAAACGGGTATCATTTTGTTTGGGCTTGAGCTAAATCCCATAGAATTCAGTGGAAAGATTTCCATTGACTTTTCAGGGACTAATTGAAAGCTCTCTGTGTTCTGCCTATGCTGATGTGTATATTTCAACTCATTAAAATTAAAGGAATAAGAAAAGAGATTAAGAATTTTGGACAAAGTTGGAACTTACTGTTATCTGCTTAGTGAAAATGCCAAGTAAATGTATAAGCTAACTGCTTTCCTCACATTTATATACAAACTCTGTTTTTAAAAGCAATAAGGCACTCCAAGCAGTGCATCCATTGGAAGTTTCAGTTTTGAGATGATTAAAGCCGCTTAACCATTGTTATGGTACCATATAACACTATGTGTGAAAATCTGTAATCACCTAGAAATTATCTCCTGTTATGTTACACATTGCTTAATTAAATCACACCAGTAGTCTGGTCTTTGTCTAGGTAACAGGCTGTTTTGTGTTGAAGGTTAAAATAATTACAGGCATTTTTGCATGATAAGTTTAAAAAAAAAACTACATACATATTTCTTATCCTATTTGTATCTGGATGTTTGTTAAAGTGTACTTGCGACCAACTGATGCAGATAGTTTTGCTTAGGTAACACATTCTATCAGGGAGGTCTACTAGTCCATATAAGCTTTTCTTAGGGTATATTTCTGTTGTATGGAAACGAGTCTGGTTTTGCTGCCATCAGAACTGACACACCCTCTGCTGTCTCTAAGGTGACCCAGTGAAAATTGAAATAGAGAATGGCATATGCAGCTCTGCGGGCTTTCTCTAGAACTATAATGTAATATTTAATTTGTATGGTATAGTTTGCCAAAACTGTGGAGAGTTCTCCCAGTGGATCCATAATGGGGTGTTTTGTGTCTTTCAGTTACCATGCCTTTCTCTTTGCATAATGATCATTATTATGTATAATTAACATATTTTAATTGTCTATCAATTTGGGCTTTTGTGTAACGTACCCTCCTAATTCCTGTTGGTCCATGTTAAGCTTTGGTGGGCTGACAATGGCATCCATTCCAATAGGAACCAGTAGTGATCAAAGATGCATGAAAATAGTGCCATACCAAACATGTCATCTGTGATATGCTTACACACAGTAAATGGGCACCGCTGCTTGATCTGGTTTAGGGTCTGCATAATTAACTAAGTTCTTACATTGCTGCTGAAATCTGTAGATCAGAAAATAAAAATTATCAGTGAATGTTAATACTTTATCTTTTGGTGCCATGAAAATCATTGATTCATATATTACATGTCACTGGTTATTTATGCCAATGTCCACTACGTATTTACTCCAGAATAAATAGTCATAACTGTGGAGCTAAGGGATGGGCTTCATAAGTTAGGGTCTTCCCTTTACAACACAAGAATCAAGAGTATATATTAATATGTAACTGCTATAAGAGTCTTTTGGCAGCCTGGATCTCCTTTCATGATTCTTTTAACAGGGCAGACTTTATATTGCCTTCCTCTGCAACACAGATTGTCTTAGCTAAGACAGGGCATTTGTTTCTGCTTTAAATAAAGATAAGTGCTGCAATGGAAGGAGCGCAATAATTTAGAGAAAGTTGTTTCGTTAAAGTGTGAGTGTGAGTGAAAGAGGGTCACATCACGTGGCTTATCGACATACCTGGCCCACAGTGAGCAGCTGCTTTCAATACAGAATTATGTTGGGTGTATTAGAACTATTGCTTCCTCTGTTTGCAAAGAAGTTTCTCTCTGATAAACTTCCCACTGAAGAGATGAGAAGAGTATTTAATATGATCTCTAAAGTATCTATAACAACATTATTTTTTAAAATACAGAATTCTGTTTCCATTTCCTGAAATTCCATGAGATACAGCATCTGATAAAATGACAGTGATATCACTGTTCCTGTGTGGTTTCATGGAGGAACAGGATTTTTTTTCTTTATTGATATTATTAGAAATTTTTTTCTTTTCTCTTCCTCACAGTCAGTGCCAGAAGGACACGCATAATATTTCCAGTAACTTTCTACAGTAACATTAAGAGGAAAGTGATGGTCCATGATTGTGATATCTGGACTTGAACCAGCTTATCATACCAGTAGATACAACATTAATTTTGAGTTTATAAATAAAATCTTTTTCAGATCAATGCTGGAAGTTGGCTCAGCCTTTTTCAACAGCCTTATTTTAAATGACTATTGATTTCTGAACAATCATTGGCATCCTGTATGTGATTTGGTCTCTAGCAGAATATTAGGAAGGAAGCAGCAAATGAAGAGCTCTTAAAATGAATGAATGATCTAAATACTCAGCATAGTTTGTGCCCCTGTACTTCTGTAGCAAGCCTGAATTATCACTAGCCTTACTATTGGTGCTAGATAATTGCTGGTGAATAGACAGTTGCTTCTCCTGTTTTTGTCAATGTGCTATGTTGTGGAAATATTCCTGGATAGTTCAAGATTGTGTTAAACAACCAAATCAAAGCTCTTTCCATCTTGCTGTAGTTTGAATGTTCCATAAATTTGTGATAAACAGTAATATTAGAACCTTGCAAAATTCTTGATTAAATTAAAATCTTGGCTCTGAACACCCCTATACTTCGAAGGCATAGTCTGAACTAGTCTTAGAATTCATTTCCACAATTTTACTGCTTTGTTCTGTGACTAATATTCTGAGTTCCAGCCTCCTCACTGAGTATGCAATGTTGGCAGTTATGTGGTTTATTTTGTCATTAATGATTTCTGAATCCATGATGATATGTGGTAGGACTGTTAATAAAATGCCAGCTGGACAGCATGCCATACTTTATTGGGCTGTCAAGGTATGACAGACAAACAAACCCCTGTGCCTATTACTAATAGACCTGGAGGAGGCTTGTTTTCCCAAAACAAATGTTTTTGTTATGGGACTACTGTAATTATGTGAGGGAAATTAGGTAATTTAGGGTAACTTCCCTGTAGTAGTAGGGTCACTTTGATTTTTAGATAAAGGATAAAAGTGAAACAAACCAAAACTAATTAGCAAGCTGCTAGATAACCAAGTGGTGGTAAGTAGAAGCTTCCTTCTTTTGCCTTAAAGTACTGATCTTTTGCTTCTTTTTCTTTTGTTCACATCAGCCTGTCTGTCAATCTAGGCCTGAGAAGTTCAATTTCAAAAGGGATAGCCGTGTTAGTCTAGTCCAGTAAAAAAACAACAAGGAGTTGTGTGGCACTTTAAGACTAACAGATTTATTTTTTGCATGAGCTTTCGTGGGAGAAGATCCCACCTCCTCAGATGCTTCGAAGATGGGTGAACTTCTCCCACAAAAGCTCATGCAAAAAATAAATCTGTTAGTCTTAAAGTGCCACACAACTCCTTGTTGTTTTTTTACTGAGAAGTTCAAGTCATCTTGTGAAATATATGGCCCAAATCTAACCTTTAAAGACATATTATAGGAAAATATAGTGGTAATGTTACAAGTAGGCTGGGGCTTTGATAGGCATGTGTATCAATAGTGGTTTCTTAATGAAATTTATATATATCCTGTTAGAAGATAGCAAGTTAAATGAACTGCTTCCCTATCTGTTACTAATGTTTTGTTGGAAGAGGTCGAAAGGGAAAATCAGCATCACCATGGAATTTTGATGTACCAATGTAAACTATAAATTAATGGTGCTAATGCAGTTAATTACCTGAGGTGCCCAGAGAGTGAATGTTTTACTTCAAAGGACAATATACATTACTATTCTCCACTTAAGAAAGTACCTGGGAACTGTCATGAAAGCCCCAAGAAGGAATGACCTGCAAATGCCCACCTTGCCACAGTTATAAAAGGAAGTTGGGAACATAATTCCTTTATCTCATGTCTGTCCAAGCTTCTCAGGGAAAGTTTGGGCCACAGGCTTGTAAATCACCCTGCTAATTCTCATGGGAGAGTTAGAAGAAACTCTACACTAGGACTATTGGGACTCTTTTCCTTAAAACTGGATTTCTAACAACTGAGGCTGTGAAACAAGGACTTAAACCCATCTAGGTATTGGATATAAGCCTAAGACCTGCAAACTCCTCCAAAATCTTCAAGGAGTTGCTTTCTATGGACTCTAAATCATTTGTATGTATGTGATTCATTTTGAGCCTTTTAAATCTTTCATTTTGTTTCTTTTCTTTTTATATTAAACCTTTAGCTTAGTTACTAAAGAGTTGGCTGGCAGTGTGATATTTTGGGTAGGATCCAAACTCATACTGTTATGTGTAAAGTGGCTTAACCCTTTCTGGGTAAAGAACTCAGAGTTTTAAGCAACTTCTCTCTTTACCAGACCCAGTGCTTGTATTGGGGACCAGTGGCTGAAATGCAGTCAAGGGGGCTTAATATATTTTATGGTGGCTACTTGACAGTGGGGGATAAGAAGCATTTTTTGTGACTGGTTGGGGAGTTTATCTTCAGGTAACCCACCAATGCTGGGAGAATATGCTCTCCCTTTTGCAGCTTGCCCTGATCTTTGCATATTCAGGTGGTTATCCCAGGAGTCCTGGATCACACTGTCCTCAGGCTATTTATTTCTGGTGATTTCAATTCAGTTTCTGCTTAGCAATAACCTGCAACAGAGATGGAATGTGACAACGAATTTGGCACAGTTAATTAATGTCCTTGAAACAAGCTACCTGGAAAACTGTATTGCATCTTGTTCTTTGGTAAGGTCATCCTGTGAAATTATGTTTAAAAATATAAGATTATGTAAGCAATAGTTGCATTAATGGGAGAAAACAATAAGTGTTTATAGTTTTATATTTCTGTCTTTTTATCGTTTAATTTAGTTGCACTCAAATTACGTTTGTCTTTTTCTTCTGACATTTTTTAGTTTATAACTCCAGGGAATAAATTTTCAATATGATTATGTGGAAGTGAGGAGAGATTTTCAAAGGTACTGATGGGAATAAGATGATAGACAGTCATTGAACATGTAACTGCCATTTGGCTTTGAAAATCTTCCACCAAATTCTCCTTCATAATAACTTTATAATTAAATTCCATAATTATCTTATTTTAATACATCTGACTAGACATGAGGGACTAGTTTCTGACTGATGAGAATTGCAGATGGCATCCAAGATTGGAATTTTTTATTTTATTATTATTATATAGTGCTGTACATGTCATGGTGCAAGATACTGTGAGAGAAAAGAAAATCAAGACAGCTAGCTGTTTCTCAAGGAGACAATATCACAGGCACAACAGCAAACTATACTGCTGTGAAGGAAAGAGAGGAAAAACAGTAAAAGGCCAACATGGGTTCATCAGGAGCTCTTTAATGATCTGCACATCAAAAAGGAATCCTACAAAAAGTTGAAAAGTGGACTGAGGGCAAAGGAGAAATACAAAAGAATAACACAAGAGTTTTGGGAACAAAATCAGAAAAGCTAAGGCATAAAATAAGTTATACCCAAGGAAGGACATGAAAGTCAGTATAAATGGGTTCTCTAAAATACATCAGGCTCGAGAGAGAAGAAAGGTGTTGGTGCTCTACTTAGTGGGGAGAAGAACTAATAAGTGGTGACTTCAAGAAGATTTAATTAAGATTTAATGCCTGTTTTGCTTTAGTCTTCACTAATGCTGATTAGATACTGAACACAATTAATAACAAGGGGCAGAGAACATAAACCAAAACAGTGGAAGAACAGTTTAAAATATTTATATAAGTCAGAGGTATTGAAATCAGCAAGGCTAAAGCAATCTCAGTAGTAGTTCTTTTTGAGAAATCATGGAGGACAGGTGAGGTTCCATAGGACTGGAGAAGGGCAAACATACTACCTGTCCTTATAAAGGGATATAATATTTACTTTTTAAAAGGGGAATGGAGAGGATCTGGAAATTTATAGACCAGTCAGCCTAACTTTGATATCTGGAAAAATAGAGGAACAAATTACTAAGCAACTGATTTGTAAGCACCTGAAAGATAATAGGGTTATAAGGAATAGCCAACATGAATTTGTCAAGAAAAAATCATGCCAAACAAACCTAATTTCCTTCTTTGACAGGGTTACTGGCTTACTGGATAGGCAGGAAGCAGAAACACAGATGCAAAATAGTTGAATGACCATCTTCAAAAAGCAGTTACCAATAGTTTGCTGTCAAACTGGGAAGGCATATTTAGTGGGATGCTGCACAAATGTATTCTTAGTCCAGTACTATTCAATATTTTCATTAATGACTTGGATAACAGAGTGGAGAGTATGCTTATAAAATTTCTAGATAACACCAAGCTGCAGTTTAGAGGATAAGGTTAGAATTCAAAATGACCCTGACAGATTGGAGAGTTGGTGTAAATTCAGCAAGATAAAATTCATTAAAGACAAGTACAAAATAGTTTACCTAAGAAGGAGAAATCAAATGCCTAACTATACAATGGGAATAACTGGCTGAGCAATATGTTGCTGAATACCATCTGGTGTTACAGTGGTTTGTAAATTGAATAGGAGTCAATTTTGTGATGCAGCTGCAGGATATCATTCTGGGGTTTATTAGCAGGACTGTTGTATGTAAGTTTTAGGGGGTAATTGTCCTGATTGTCCTGCTGTATGTGGTGCTGCTAATGTCTCATCTGGAGTACTGTGTCCAGTTCTGAGCAGCACTCTTTTGGAGGGATGTGGACAAACGGGGGAGAGTTCAAAGGAGAGAGACAAAAATAATAAAAAGTTTTGGAAAACCTGAGCTATGAAGAAAAAATTAAAAAAAAAAAGGAGGTGTGTGTGTTGTTTAGACTTAAGAAGACTGAAGAGGGACCTGATAACAGCCTAGTGTTAAGGTCTATCTGTAAAGAGAATAGCATCAATTGTTCTCCATGTTCATTAAAGGTAAGATAAGAAGTGATTGGCTTTATCTGTTGGAAGATTTAGATTAGATGCTGGGAAGAAACTTGCTAAGGGTAGTTTAAATTCTGGAGTCGAGCTTCCAAGGGAGGTTGTGGAATCCCCCATCATTAGAAGTTTTGAAGAAGGTGAACAAACAGCTATCAGGGATGACCTACCTTTACTTGTTCCTGCCTTAGTGCAGCAGGTACGACTTGATGACTTCTGATGGTCCCTTCCTTTCCTATATTTCTGAGTCTATGAAAAGTATGTAGATTAATAATACAAGACAAGGTCTATGCTACGAAAAAAAATTGTCCATGAGTGTGCATTATTCCTTCTCCTATTACCTCCTTCATTACCTTCTCCTATTATTCATATCTCCTTTTCCTGTTACCGATACATAAAAAGACATAAAATATTTAGACTATAGAGACAAAACCTTCCTTTAAACAAAAATATATCTGTGCAACTATCAATGTAATTTTTATTATGTTGCACTATTCTTGCTTCAGTTCATGTGCTTTAGGGTTTTTTATTTATTTTGAGATAGAGTATTGGGTGGGGTACTAATCTGATAGTCAGAGACTAGAGTTCTATTCCAAGCCCTTTCATGGCTTTCTCTGTTACCTTGGGCAAGTCACTGAACTTCTCTGTGTCACAGGTTATGTCAGCTTGTGTAGTTCTTAGGTAATGTCACATACATCTGTCACAGTTATTATGTATCACTTGTGTTCAGAGGTTAAAGTATAATTTGGTGGGCTCCCCTCATGCCAGTCTGGGCCCCCTTCACACTGATGCAGGTTCCCCTTATGCACCCCAGCTACTAACCACCACATGCCTGCCCCTCACCCCACCTACTGCCTCCTGTACACCTACCCCCCACCTTAGCTACTGACCCAAGCCCCCATCTCATCGCTGGTCCCCCAATCCTTCCCCAACCCCCCACCATGCTACATGGTCTTCCCCCACTGCCCAGGTCTGACTCCCTCCCCCACACCGTTTCCACGCTAGGCCAGGTATCCTGTCCCCAAACCAGGGATTTCCCTATCACCCCCCTAAACCCCCATGAATTTCCCAACACCCCCCCAGTTGTCAGCTAGTAAGTGTTACACCAAATTAGTGAGCACTCCTTACACCCCCACTACAGCTCCCCTTATACCTCCCCTAATTTCAAGTCCTGGGGAGAGTACAGCCCCAAATCCCGACCTCCCGGGCCCCAATACCTGTGGCCACCATGCATTGAGGAATGGCTCCAGCCTGGGCTGAGGCTCCGGCCTGAGCCTGCTCAGTCAGAGCAGTCTCAGGCTGGAGCCTAAGCCTGGGCCAGGGAAGCTCCCTGCCTCCTGGAATGGACAGGAATGGTGTTCCAGGACTTGCTATTTTTAGAGGCTCAGTGTCAGGGGCCCCTAAAAATAGAAAATGGAGCCATAACACTGTGTTCCGGGGTCCACTATTTTTAAACGGTGGACCCTGGAATGCAGCGTTCTGGCTCCATTTTCTATTTTTAGGGGCCCCAGAATGCTTAACCCCTAAAAATAGTGGGCCCCAGAAAGCCGTTCTGGTATGTTCCAGGCTTTTTTAACCCCTGCTTGTGTTCATTCTTGACTGCTTGTGTTGACTGATGTGTTGACTGCTTGTGTCAACCCTTTGTGTATTCACCAGTAATGCTATATCAGTGCATGATACACTGGTGTCCCAGTATACCATGTGCCATTGTCTGGTGCAATGCCATCATGGAAGTCTTTGTAATCTGTTGCAGGGTAGAAATGAGTCATGCAGGGAACTCTGGGAGCTAGTCATCACATTCCTATCATGCAGCTATCATTCCTACCGTGCATCTGTCACATAATGCCATTCCTGTCCTGTAATTTTCATGGTTTTTTTTTTTTAAATCCCACAAACCCACGTGGCACTGTTCACTGTCTGCGAACTCTGACAGAAGCATAGAGCATGTCCAGCTCCATGCTTTTCCCATGTATGTTGCAAGTAGAGGATGCATGATTCTCTGGTATTGTCAGAAGCTTAGGAAGAACCACAATAATAGGGGACAAAATGATTTATTGAAGGACAGATTATTGAGGGATATAGTGAAAAACAATTCAAAATTGTTGGTAGCATTCATGGAGCATCTTCAAATAATGGAGTACTGCTGTGGAGTTGGAAAATCCACAGTGGGGGCTGTTTTCATGCAAGAGTGTAGAACTGTTAATCATGTCTTCCTATGTTGAATTGTAAGTTTTGGAACGTAGAGGATGGACTGGCAGCAGTGGGGTTCCTGAACTGTGGGGGTGATAGATGGCATGCATATCCCTGTTTTGACAACAGCACACATTTCTGTGGAGTTCATCAAGAGAAAAGACTGCTTTTCTATGGTTACAGAAGCCTTGGTAGATCCTAGGTTATATTTCATGATATCAGTGTGAGTTCGTTCTGGAAAGGCATGTGATGCATTCATCTTTAAGACCACCGGCCTGTTCAGAAAGCTGCAGTAGGGTACATTGTTTCCCGATTATCAGATTTTCATTAGGGATGTTGAAATACCAGTGGTAATCCTGGGGGACCCAGTCCGTCCCTTGCTCTCCTGATTGATGAAGCCATGTACTGGTTACTTTGGCAACACCAAGCTTACTACCAGCTTGGCAGGTGCAAAATGATGGCTGAATGTGCTTCTGGTTGATTGAAGGGATGCTGACAGTGTTTATTCACAAGCTTGGACCTCAGTGGATAAAAAATTCTAATGGTTATGGCTGCATGTTGTGTGCTGCTTAATACATGGAGGGCAAAAAGGGAAACATTGCTGCTAGAGCGCAGATACAGTGCCTGCCTGCTAAGCATGAACAGCCAAGTTCAAAGGCCATTACGAGACCCCAGTGTGGAGCTGACTCTAATAGTCAGCCACAATAATGTGTTGTGTTTTGACTCTGCTTTAGTCCTGAAAGTTTATGGATTGTCAGGAATACCATAATGCTTGACGTACATGTATACGTACAATACCCTTACTATGAACCTGTGAATTATTCTCTTTTGCTGTACATTTGTAACTGTTACACTGCTTTCCACTGAAATTATTAATTATATATCACTAGCTGTACATTTGCACATAGGACTGGGTGTTTTCTGAACTTACGAGTTCAGTGATGCTCTGCGTGTAACTACTGGGTTCTTTGAATAGGGAGACCTGCTAGAAGTGTTTGGCAGGTTGAATGCCCAAGGAAAGGCATTTAAAAAATATGTGGGGTATTTAAAAATTTGAGTGGTTTCCAGGTCTGTGGCCCGTGGGCGGTGGAATTCACAATTGTTACCAGAGCAGTTAGTTGTTGACAATTGCAAGACAGCTGCTGGAGGACTGTTCGGGTCAACATAGGTGACATAGTGTCTGAACTCACACTGTGTAGACCAAAGTCTGTCCACCATGGTTCAGTGCCATTTGTGGAGATGGTTTACTGTGTCACTGTATTGGGATGCTTACAGGAGCAAGAGATAAAACTGAGTGTAGAGACATGCATCAGTGTGACAGGACAAGGCCTCCTATGTTAGCCTAATTTTGCAGTTCGCACCACGTCTCAGTTTTTTGATCTGTAAATTGGAAATAATGATATTTATTGTTGTAAAGAGCTGAGTTCCTCTGAAGAGATCTGTACACATGCTAAGTGTTACCATTTTTCATCACAAGGCAGGATAGTGTTAGCTCATTGCTGTTCATGCTAGGCTACTGGATCCTGTGATTCTTTTTAATTTTTGCTATTGTGTTTGATTCCTCTTTAGAGTAAAAGAGAGGAGAACATGTCAGATTCAGATGTGATGTATAATGTAATTTAAATTAGACCCCCCACACTTTTTGCAAAACATATGCTTCCCTAGACTTATACCTGCTCACCTCCAATAATTCCTGTTCTTCAAATCCTGTCTCAGAATCAGAGGTTCTATGCCACCCAAGGAAAACTATTATATACAATGTGGTGTCTACTGTAAGTTGGTTTCTATTTCAATTAGGGCTGAAAACTATTTGGCCACTGTTGTAAATTCATCCTAACCATTAACATCTGTTACAGAAACCATATTGTTTGTCTGTAGACAAGCCTCAGTCTCTAACCCTCTTTCCCCATTTCTATCTCTATTACATTATTCCTCTGTCTCTTCATTCTTTACCCTGAACCACCATATAATATC
Source organism: Podocnemis expansa (assembly GCA_007922195.1). NCBI lineage: Eukaryota > Metazoa > Chordata > Testudines > Podocnemididae > Podocnemis > Podocnemis expansa. Next base: position 2,336,812 of record ML681988.1, on the reverse strand, counting down.
CTGGAAATCACAAAAATACAGATATCTTGCACATTTTATATTGCCATTTGTACTTTGGTACCTTCATTAATTCACATTAACTCATTTAAAATTTCACAAAATCAAGAAGTATACCAGGGGTCTCCCATTCATTAGTGAGACTCTATTTGAATATTTAATTTTGTACTTAGGAGGTAGACAAGTATATTTTTAAATTTACCAAGGTGACAAGTGATTTACCAGGGTGATAAGTGTCTAGTCATAATAGTGTCAACACTATTAAAAGGTAAAGGTATTACATTAATTTGGTAATTAAAAGTAAAATGCACATTTGTCTGTATTTCATTAAAATGTCCCTCTGGGGAACAAACCTTCAGAGGTCTGATGTTTTTTTTTCTTCCTTTATGGCATTTTTGTAATCTGGGGTGGGGGGCATTATAAAAGATACACACTATATCAATAACATTTGCTAGGGACTCTACTATGCTACTTTTAAAGTTTTCTGTTTTAATTTTTCAAAATGTTCCAAGACTAAACATTTATAACAGGGGAACTCTTCACCTCCATCCATTCCAGTGACAGTAGTACTTTTTGAAAGGAAAAGAATCTTGAGCCATATTTTTGGGACTGTATCTTTGGCAGCATTTCTCTCTTTAGAAGTTCCATGATAACTCGTTTTTGGATGTGAAACAACTCAGTCCCTCTCTACCATACCTGTTATTGAGCACTAGTTATTATAGTTTCTATCTATGACTTATAATTTATGATGGCTTCCGATTAATGGAACATAAGCCCCATCTAAGGATGCATATGCATGCATGGAGGCTCACAGATTCACCCCACTGACATATTCAGTCCTATTACAGCATAATTGTGTTTGTTTGTTTTCTTGGAAGACCTTTAAAAGTTTTAAATTCTAGATGCAAACTTGTTTTGTCTATGTATGCCACTTTTTTTCCCCAAATTACTTTTTTTTTAATGTTGTAGGAAAATAACTATTTTTACACTTGGTTCAAACAATCAAATTTAATATTCCTGGATAGATAACTTATGGAGAATTTCAACATTTCCCCATATATTTATACAACATGGGTGTAGTGTGTTGTAGTTAATGTTGCTGTTGTTCATAAGAGTTGAAATGGTGGCGACCTTCTAACTGACCTGCTAGCAATGGTACAGTTATATTTCAGATATTCTTGACAGCATTATTCATGTGGTTTAATTAGTTTACCTAGGTCTAAGTGTATTAGGTATTTCACAGACATAAGAAGATACAGTCCCTACCAGTCTGAATGTACAATCTAAAAAGGCATTGTATCAGTGTACCAATGAAGAATGGGGATGGAAACTAATTGGTTAGGGATAGGCTGGCTGTAAGAAATGTGTTTTAATGAGGTACTGGAAAGAAAAAGGTGAATGGCTAGTGGACCAGATCACAGAAGGAGTTCTAGCCTGACGTGGTCATGTGGGAAGGCTTAATGGATCTTCAAGCTGAAGAAGAGTCTGAAGAGGATGGTAAGCACATGTATGGCTTGAATAGAGTGTCAGGGATGAGCAGCATTGCTGCGGCTTAGTGATTCATCATTGTTCTTGTTGTCATTGTTTTACTCTAGCATGTAGGAGCCTGAGTCATAGGCAAGGACCCTATTGTGTTAGATGCTGCAAAACAGAACAAGAAACTTACACTCCAATCCTGCTATTCTACCAGTTTTGGTTCCTAAGTTATGATGCAAGTGTTGATCGTTTATTTTTCCCCGCTCCCATTTAAAATGTGCTAATGAAAGCAACAACATGAAAAACATGCTTCAGTTACCAAATTTTAGTTTTTTGGTTATTTCTATTTTTTTCCAGTAAATCTAGCCTCTTTTTTTTTTTTTTTGCATATTACATTATATTTACATGTAATATTATACACTGTTTTGGCTGTACATAGCTATTTAATCATCTGTGCTGCAAGTCAGTGTTGAGAGGGTCTAAACATAGGGGCATCACTGATGGATGAAGGTGTTTAAGAGACAGATTATAGGCATTTGTTGAGAACGGATATGGGTATTGAACTTCAGTGACTTCCACAGGATTCTCTTTCTGTTGCTGCAGGGTTGACCCTAATTCTTTAGGAGTGTGTGGGCTTCAATGCAGCAGAACTAGTGTGGTGTCGCTTTGTGTGGGGATTGAATGAAGGCCAATGGAAGATGGCTCAGGGCTCTGCAGACTATGTCATAGGTCACAGGTGTGCCCAACGGTTGTTCACAATTGTTCGCAGAGTGATTTGGGACAGAGAGAGATGCATCAACAAACACCTGCATAGGAAGGAACAGTGATTATGGAGGATGCTGCAGCCAGAGTTTGCAAGGCAGTTCCACTGTTGCTATTTAGCTGGCATTTGTTGTGCTGAATATTTGTGCCCCAAATACCTGGAGAGCTCCCCTTGGGCAAAGAAGCAAATCCACTTGGAAGTCTGGTCCAGTGCTTCACTCCTCTGATTGTTAGAAAAGTGGGTTTAATTCAGGTCTAACCTGATGGCCAGGGTTTATCCATTTTTTCTTGTATCCACATTGTCATTGAACTTAAATAATTCCTCTCCCTCCCTGATATTTATCCCTCTGATGTATGTACAGAGAGCAGTCATATCTCCCTCAGCCTTCTTTTGGTTAAGCTAAACATGCCGAGCTCTTTGAGTCTCCTCTCATAGGGCAGGTTTTTCGTTCCTGGGATCATCCTAGTAGCTCCTTTTTGCACTTGTTCGAGTTTGATTTCCTCTTTCTTAAACATGGGGGACTAGAAACTACCCACAATATTCCAGATGTGGTCTCACCAGCACCTCGTGTAATGGTACTAACTTTTCCGTATTTCTACAGGAAACACCTCATCTGATGCATCCTAAGATTGCATTAGCTTTTTCCACAGCCACATCTCATTTGTGGCTTGTGGTTATCTTGTGATCAGCCAGTACACCCAGGTCCTTTTCCTCCTTCCTGCTTCTTGGGTGGCACTTCACTGGTTTGGTGAGTGTGACAGCTGACTTACTGGAGACCTCCAGTTCTCCACCTTGAGCAAAAGAGCCAGGCTTTCTGAGAAATGTAATACTCTCATCCTTTGTGGAACGGGGAAAGGAGAGTGGGGGGAAGGGGCAATGACATAACACAAAATAATCCTGAGTGGTGGTTTATACAAGCACATTAAGACAGTGGGTTTTTTTCCCTATTATAACTAATCTAGATAATAGGGTTAAAATGGCATGTACTTCATTTACTCTTGGTCTGCACAGTTTTTGTAGTAGTATAACTATTTTTGTTAAGGATGTGATTTCTTCTGCCATGGTAGTTATGCCTTGGTAGTTATGTGATTTCTTCTACCATGGCAGTAACTCCAAGAGTGGACACAGTTATACTGGAATAAGGATTCCTTAGACCCATAGATGATCTCATGAGGTCCCTTCCAGCCCTATGATTCTATTCTATTCTAATTTCCTCCCTTGTGTATGGGAATATTTTATTATAAGCACCTTTATATTGGCATAGCAGTGTCATAGGGAGGCTAGGGAGGTTGTATTGGCCTAATTATCTGGTGTACATTAAGTGGTACAACTTTTGTGTGTAGACAAGGCAGCTTGTAAAGGGAAAAGCAGAGCTGAACGTTGTTCATTTGCAGTAGGCGAGCTTTAATTCTAACCTGCATGTCTAGGAAAATGAATTGTTTTCTCCTGTTTTGAGAATGAATATTGCAGGCTGGCAAAGAGCAGTTTCATTGGCATAACTAGCATGAGAGAGAGTAAGCTCTGCTGCTAAGGTTCAGATCCTGTCTTAGAGCTCATTACTTAAACTAATAGGTCTTTGGTGTGTATTCCTGTCTATGAATGGAAGCATAAGATTGTCTTTACAAAATGCACATGCGCACAAAAATATATTCAGAAAGGGTAATGCAAGCTTCTTATTTTATCTTGAATTATCTGAATCATGATCTTCCCCAAAACTATGCTATGTAGATAGGTTTTTAAATAAGTATGTATATATTTATGCTGTACAGTATGATTTTCCCTCAGGAGAAAATTTCAGACAGTCTAAATTATGTAGTGGTTTTGTAATATGAGCTGGTGTTTAACATCTGAGCTGAGTCATTAAACTCATGTCATCTGAGAACTGAAGGAGACAGGATTTCTTTGTCTGTCTCTGCTTTTTTATAGCAAACTTTGACATTGTAATTTTAAATTTATTTTAAAATACCCAGAGGAGATTTCTAGAAGTAAATTCTAGTGGTGTTCATTTACTAAAAAAAGGAGCTGAGGAGATGAGTCAGCAGATAGCGAGCATGGTTTGTTTTTTCTGTGGTATGGGCAACCATCAGAGTGAAAGGAAGAGAAGAAAGTGGACCTGATCCAGACAACACAGTAATGCTCTGTTGTTATTGCCTACTCAATATTCGTCTTCACCTCCTTATGAGTGGGGCAGGAAGAGAGGGTGATGGCATATGTGTGTTATAATATGCTGGATATCCATCCCCTTACACGTTGCAGATAGGTAGTGGAAAAGTGGGGTGGGAAGAAAGCACAGTAGCAAACAAAATAGGGAGCTAGATGAGGTTTGAAAAATGACTCAGAATGACTCTGCTTTAAAGCAAAGATATGGCCAAATAGAAGGAACCAGTTACATGAGAGACAAAATTAGCATAAGCAGTGGTAAAAAATAGCCACATACTTCAAAAAAGATGAGAAGAAAAAAAGTGTAGAGCAAAGGGTGGAATATTTTTGATGTTAGGAAACAAGGAAGAAAAGTTTCTAAAACAAGAAGAGGCATCCCTTGCAAAATTTTCTCTTATTTGCCTGGTGCAATTAATTTATTTAAAAAGGCAAGTGAAATATTTTAGTTTTACCATCACTGGCATCATCATCATGGTGAGGTTGAATGAGTTGATTTTGGGGCCTGGTAAATTTTCATTATGTTTTTTTTTTCATTTAGCTTATGAGGAAATGCAGTATTGTAGCTGCTGTCGTTTCTGTCTTTGTTTCATAACACTTTACCCAGAGACAGCAATAATACTGTAGTTTATCGTTAGATCTTTTAGTACTTTTCCAGACACCAAGCCAAACTGTCTCCCATGTAAGCATTTCCTGAGTAAGGATATAGGAAACTCCATGAGTTTTCAGTTACTAAATTTCCATGAAGTTATTCACAATGCAGTTCAGAGTTTGGTCCACAGAACTGGTGGACTCCCAGAGATCCATTTGTATTCACTCCCTGGGTGCAGGCCTTGTACTACTGCACTGCTTCCATTCATGGATGATATAGCTGTGCTGGTCCCAGAATATTGGAGAGACGAGGTGGGGGAGGTAATGCTTTTTATTGGACCAACATCTATTGGTGAGAGAGATGAGCTTTTGAAAAAGCTTACACAGAGCTCTCCTTCAGCTCTGGGAAACAAATTTAAAGTGTTCCTTTGAGTTGTAGCCAAATTCTATAATTCTTTAGGAATTTGGGGTAGCCAATATGGATTTTGATAGACCAATTTGAAGGACAAGTGTTCTTAGTTCAGAATGACTACAGGTATGTTAATTAAATAGGACTTCCTCCCTGAAAACAGGCGGTCAAGGAGTACTCAGATTAAGATTTTATGACAGTTCTTTATTGCTAACCGCACACAGCAGGTGATAGGTAAGAATACAAATGAATACAATGTGGAAGGAATAATAAAGAAATACATCAACACATTTCTATAATGACTATAAACAGTGTTGCCACTAAGATTTCCTGTCTTTAAAATACAGTTGTAAAAGTTATACTCACACTCGAAGTGAAGACATGTTGAAGTACTGAACTACCAATTCTAAATGTAATAAACTAAAATAAAACAAAGAAACCTAGCTGAAATAAGTCAGGTGAAGTGTTGCTGTAGGTCTGTGCAGTTTCCTCTTGCATTGTCTGAATTCAGCGGCTGGAAATTGGAAGCTTCAGCCCCTCTCCAGATTTTGGGGCTTTAAATACCCTTTTCGCACAATATTGGAGGGTTTACCTTTTATACCCTTTCAAAAATAAATTGAATTATCTCATACACCCTGGCCCAAATATGAGTGTTTTCCAGAAATTGCTGGGTGTACACTCAGATTCTTTGTTCAGGAGTCTATTGATATCTATTTTCTAGCATATTCTCCCATTTTCTTATTTACCAGTTTGTGGGTTTTGTGGTGGGTTTGCAAAGATGTTTTCCACATATTTGTCTGCAAAGCATGATCACAAAACAACTTGACAAATTCTGCATGGCCTATGCTCACCTCTCACCTAGTTAGCCTTCTCCTATTGTACAGACAAATGCAAACCTTGGTTTATAAAGCTTGCAGGATCTCATAACAAACTTACTTATGGTCTTTGCAAACTGAGTCACTCCTTTTGCAATGATCTGCAGGATGCATGCATTTCGACTTTTAGAAAGAACTAGTACCAATCTCCTCACTTATACTAAGTGAAATACTATAGAACCAAAGTTTCTAGGTTTTATGAGAAAAGGAAAATATACCTGTATAAAACAGATAGAGGATAATATTATGCATGCAAGCCCAATATAGACATAGAATACCTTTCCCAGACCTGATGGAAATCTCAGTGTAAGCTTGAAAGCTCATCTCTCTCACCAACAGAAGTTGGTTCAGGAAAAGATATTACCTCGTCTGCCTTGTCTTTCCGTTCAGTGATGGCTGTTAAAGATCTTTTATTTCTATGAAAAGAGCTCAGTCCCCTTTTTCAGGTGCAGGCCCAGTTTCACCTGAGTACCAAACAGGCAGGGGGAAAGCTGGCATTTAATCTGTGAATCACTTTGGGGGCCTACTCCTACCTGTACATTGGGACAGGGTTCTTCATAGCTTCAGGGCACTAAAGGCCTTTTTGCAATCTTCTGTAAAATCCTGTGTAAAATGTAAAATAGTATTACCTTTGCTAAAACTAATCATGTAGTCTTTTCCTCTTTTAATAATAATAGTCCAGAGACAGTTGTGAAAAAGACTGGAGCTTTGGGTGTTCTTTTTTTGCTTAATAATTACATCTTTGCTTGCTAGGATGAATTTCTATTTAATAATACAACTGTAAGACATTTGACTGATGGTGCTAGCATACTGTGTTTCTAATCATAATTATAATACCATGGAAGGTGGCCAACCAATCAGAATCCATTTCCAGCGAGCTGTACCTCATTTTAAATCAGAAGCTTGCTGGAAACAGGGAAAATCACAGCAGCTGACATTCAGCACTGTTAGGGAATGCTTGGGTTATTTTAAGAAAACAAAAATACCCTTGTATGATAGCTTAAGACTAGAGGTATGAAACCAAGAGGAAAGCACATGAAAGCACAGGTACCTGTGAACTTGTTTAAAATGTATATATATTTAAATGAATAATGAGATCTGTTATATTCTGTCAGCAGCAGACATCCTTCAAAGAGGAGACGAATGTAATACAATTGACCTTGAGGTTAACTTGTAAAATGGTCAGGTATCTTCCTATAGTGCTTTGAGTTATTTGAACAGTTGTGTGAATTTCACACAGTCTGTTTGCACAGTAGACTATGTTGTTGTCTGGGTTAAAAATTAAGACCAGAAATTTTAGTTCACTGCCTCATGGAAGTGCAGCACATTTTAAATCATTTTTATATTCATTGTTAAGGTTTTGACCGGTGATCCTTTTTGTTGACACATATTAAGTTTTATTCTAAAACTGTTTTTCTACAGTGGAAGAAAACATTTATTGCTAGTATCTAGAATGAAAATAATCCTTGCATGGTCTAAATTATATTTTCTGTTGCATTTTTATTATATGGTTTGAAACATTTTAAGCTATTGCTATAGTTCTCCATCAAATGTACAGCAGTTTGTTCAGTCCTAAAGCAAAGAATGAAAATAACATACTGTGTGCAGTAGATCATTCTGTCTGTATCCTTTATACTTAAAACAATCCAAGCCTATATGTATCTGTATTGATCAATTACTTGCTAACGCAAAACCTCATTTACCCAAATAAATGCAGGGTGCTTCATTCCAATCTGAAAAATCAAGTTCTGTTTTGTTCAGTGCCAATATGCTGTTTTGATACTGTACAAAATGGAAGAAGTATGTTCTGTGGAGAGGTTTGAAAGTGAGGAGGGAGACGGACATAAGAAGCATGGAACTAGGCATTTGTGTCTTTGCTTACTAACTCGTTTACCATTACTACTCCTTTAGCAGGCACTTGTTAACAGCTGTGACTCTGGATGCAAAGCTACAGGTTCATATTGCAAAGAATATATCTTAACTTTGTTTAACCCAAGCACCATCCACAGTGTATTAGAAATTGGTCTCAGAAGATAGACCTCTATAATGTCTTCTAGTCATATTGTAAATGAGCATGTACTAACAGAGATGATTACCAAAGGAATATCTAAGCAGCCCTGCTTGCAGTTTCTTTTATTTCAAGAGTTAGGGGGAAACAGTCTTTGACAGAAATTAAATAATTTGTCTCTTACTTGGAAAATGTTGTGTAGTTTAATTTGGGCAATTGTGTAGTCTTTTCTTATATACTGAGTTAATACCATGTTGGTTGAGTCCTTTCTGGGGAAGCCCTTCTTCTGTTACTTATTCTTATTCAGATGGGAACCACTGAATTCATGAGGCCTCTGTTCTTCAAATGAAAAAGTGTAGCAGGGCAGACTCTCTCTGGCATGGGCTAAAGGAACCTGGCATATCAGCTCATGCTTTAGATAAACCTCAGAACCCATAGTTTTCCCTCTTAGATTTGTTATACTTTTAAAAAGTCTTTTTGTTACAAAATACCTCGGTTGTATTATTTCACTGTGGAGTGCTATGTGCTTACTTAATCTGCAGACAAATCCTGTCTAACGTCTGCAGAGCCGATTATTTTTGACTCCTTAATTTAAAAAAAACCAAACCAACAAACTTTATTTATAAGCAATACTTTTGAGTAGTATTTTATAAAGAGATGACTTTGTTGTAATTGCTTAGCTAAAAGAGGAGTTTGTTACCTCTGTGTGTGGTTGCGTCAGACTTAATCAACTTATTTTTGGGCACCAGTACTGGAAATGTCCATTGCTGGATTGAGATACTTTGCTTTCTGTTCCTTTCTAATCTGTGCACAGTAGCTCCTTGTTTCTTGCTTGTATTCAAACTTCAAAACAAGCTGCATGCTAGACTTTGAATTCCAGCAAGACTGCGGCATGTGGTTCACGCAATATTCTTCTCTTCCAATGTACTTAGTAGGGTCTTCAGATGGCTGCAGTGGTATATTAATGAGCTTTATTTTGTTCATATTAGACTACCATAAGGACAATCCCAGTTCAAGAAAACTTTAAACCAGGGGTCTCAAAGTCAAATCACCGTGAGGGCTGCATGACATTAGCCCAAGGGCCCTTTTCACACAACAATATTGCAAATATCAATAAAAATAGTGTCGTTGCAGGCCTGCAGGAGATAACTTTAAGGGCTGCATATGCCCCATAGGCTGTGAGTTTGAGACCCCTACTTTAAACCTAGTTCTCTCCAACTAGAGATTGATCCAATATCTTGTCCTTCAGCTCTAACACTCTATGCCTCTCTTTGTTTTTCGCAGATCCCTGAGAAGTTTTTCACATAGACAGACAAGAAAGAGAGACAAGATGGCAAGTTCAGCCAGAGAACATCTGCTTTTTGTGCGACGTCGCAATCCTCAGCTACGATACACTCTGAGCCCAGAGAACCTGCAAAGTCTGGCATCTCAACGCCCCATTCCTGAGAACATGAACTTACAGCGTGCCAACAGTGACACTGATCTTGTGACCTCTGACAGCCGCTCTAGCTTGACAGCAAGTATGTATGAATACACATTGGGGCAATCGCAGAACCTCATTATTTTCTGGGATATTAAAGAAGAAGTTGACCCAACAGACTGGATAGGACTTTATCATATAGGTGAGTTAGAAAATTTTTTAAATTTTCTGTGCTTTTTGGTCCTTTCCCACTTTTTTTCTCTCTTTCATTATCTCCAGTTGTGCACACAGCAACAGAGACTAAAGATAAAACATGAGATGAGACTGCACAAAATTACTCTGAAGTTCTGACTTCCTCTCTTGGTCCAGTGAAGTGTGAAAATGTGTTGCCAGTTAATGTAGTAGATCTTGTTTCTGTATTTACATCCTAGACAATGAAATGCAGCTATCTTAGACAACCAAAGCTGTATGCACACTAAGTCTTCCTATTTCTACCTTTAATTACTGCTGGCTGGTGACAGCATTACTGACTTGGAAATGTAGGGGGTAGATTTTTACATACTCCATTTAAAAAAAGATGCAAAATCAACAGAGCTATTAGCTGTACGACTACTGCATAAACTCATAAGAGGTGCAGAGTCACTTCTTTACCTCACTGAAAGAATTTCGGATATATTGTACCATTAGTATGATGGTCCTTTCTGAAACTTTGATGAATTAATAGTAACATGGTGTTAACAAAATACCTGTGTATGCCAATGCTTCTATGATCAGGCTAATATATAGCTTTCTTTTTTCACTTCAATGTTTATAAGGAGGCAGTCATGACTTTTTCCAGGATTCATCTTTATGGTTTTACTATAAAAGGAATTCTTAGACTTGCAAACAGTAATTTATTATTTCTGGCCTGTGGGTTTTCAGCATTTGTGAAAATGTATTTTGTATGATTTCTTGATGCTGACTATTGCAAGCTAAAATGTGAAGTATTACATCTGTATAAGCCAGTGGTTTTCAAACCATGAGTTGGGACCCAGTATTGGGTTGCAGACCCTGAGGTACTGGGTCATGGCATCCCTGATGCTGCCGCTGAAAGACTGGAAAGCATTGCTCAAAGCTGTAATTGTTGGGTCATGGGCGTTAACGATTTTTTTCAACTGGGTCCCCAGGAGAAAAAAAATTTGAAAACCACTGATATTAGAAATAACTCCTATTCATGAAAAACAGATTCCTCAGGACCCCTCTAAAATAAATAAATCCTCCTCTCCACTGCTCCTCCCCCTTTTTAGTGGTACTCAGCTAGAGGAAATCTAGTGCAGACCAGGCTCTAGCTGCTGAATCTCACATTGCCACAATTTTAGTTAAACTTAAAATCAAATCAAGAGAAACATGCTGGACAGCTGGAACCTTGCTCATGTTAGGACTAGCACCAGGTCAGCTGAACCAATGGCCTCATCAGTGGCAAATTTCTGTGTGGGGAGGGGAATCTTCATAGTGTAGACAAAATTTTCCATCACTGCATGTGACTATCACACTGAGATCTCTCCTGGGGAAGCTGCTGCTAAAGCTGATGACAGGAGAGGAAGGGGTGAGGTGGTAATTGTATAGGGCCCCAATCTCAGGGGCAGTGGAGAAAAACCCGTTTAATGTCTGTTTAAATACAGTGAAATGGGAAGAGGTGATGCTGCAACAAATGTGATATACTGGGGACTGAAATATCTCTCAACAGACCTGTATGCTGTAGCTAATCCCATTGGAACAGGTTTCTGAACATTTGGAATAAACCTCCATTAATGACCAAGCCACCTAACAGCTCACTCCCTAATGAAGAGAGCTGGAACCCTCCAGACAACATATCTTCAGTACAGTTGCATGTAAAGATTACTGAAACTGCACAGGCTTCAAAAAGCTAAATTACTCAAAAAATACAAATTTAAAAACAATTTTCTTTCTTTCTTTCTTTCTTTCTTTCTTTCTTTCTTTCTTTCTTTAAAGAGCTGATTTTACATTCATTGGAGTTAATACATTTTGCTGTTGGCAGTAGCAGGAGCAGCACCAAGCATAAGCTTTCTCATCCTCCTGTTCAGGTACTTAGCTGTCTCCCAAAATGGTTGAAGAGCAATTTTAGTCTCGTTCTGGGATGAAGCGCTTGTCTGCTGTTTTTCTGCTGAGCCTCCCAAAGTGCAAAACAAAGGCACAGGTGGTCTCTAGTGTGTTGAGAGGGCAAATAAACTCAGACTGCCTCCTCTGGATTCAAAATCCAAGCATGTTACGATGGAGTAGTGTATAATATCCCTTGTCGTTTTTTTGTTTACTGGTTAAAAGAGAGAAGAAGTCCAGCTAGTCATTCATTCATTCATTCATCTAATTTTGTTGGGTCGTTTTTTGTATAAACTGGTGTCTGATCGAGCACTTTAAATCTTTCAGTGCTGGATGCAGCTTCTTACCAAAGTCAATTAATGTTTTGCTGTTGATTAAAATAGGAGCAGGATCCTAGTGGAATCTTGTGTTTAACACTTCTGTTTTTATTTTTATTATGGAGTCACTGTTCTTACTCTTTTGATAGAAAAAGCTGTAACTTACTTTCTGTTTTAACTTTGATTATATATCTATCTGTTCTTACTGAAAAAAGCGCTTCAGTATGTGTGTTCCCTATCCATAGCAGAACATTTTTAGGCAGAGGGGGGAAGTTTGAGATTGATTGAATAAACTGTGAGATTGTGGTGGGGTTTTTCTTTTAAAAGTGTAACTTTAAAAAAAAATAAAGAATAATTCTAATAGCATGAGCTAGAAGGTTCTAATTTGGTAACATTGTGAGACCTAGCTGAGAGATCTGGGAAGGGGACTGTTTCCTTTTCAGACAGAAGGGTGCAAAACTTAGTATATATAGATTTTTAAATTTCAAAACACCTTCATGAAGTTTCAGTGAATTGTAGTGCACACAAAAGGTCCACAGTGTATTTTATGACCATCAACAGAACAGCTTCAGCTTTGAGTTTAAAGGGCTAGCTAGTACTCTCATGTCTCCCACTGACCCCAGTGTGAGCTGAATCATGCCCATAATCACCACCAGCAGAGTATTTGTTATGAATTATTATGATGGCTCTACATCACATTTGCAACCAAGCAAAATAGTCTCCCTACTCTAGGAAATATTTTGCTCTTCTGTTAGTCTTCACTCATGTTAGGCTGCTCCCTAGATCCGGTCCAGTGTGCTGCTGTGACCCCCAGATTTCCACTCCTGTACCCGATTTGCCTCGGTTTGCAGGTGACCACTCACTTCTGAGTCAGTCCACTCCAGCCTCTCGCGTGCAACTTGTCTCAAGTAGTGGGTGTCTGGCCTCTGGCTACTTGAGGGATGGTCCACAAGTGAGCACCCATGGCTTCAGATATGACCATGGGGGTCACTGTTTATAGAGATTGGGACCCACTCCCAATCAGTCAAGTCTGTCCATTTAACAAAGAAATGGATTGTGCCCAGCCTTCCTCACTCACACCCTGTAAAGATCACACAGCTTCAGATAAAACAACTACTGGTTTATTGATCAGATTATAATTCTAAGTGATAATATCGTCAATCATGGCAGAATCACAATATAAATGAGACAGGAGAGACCACACAATAATAAAAGGTGAAACACGCATACTACCCTAATATCTCTACTTAAACTGACCTCATAGTTCAAGTTCACGCTCAGTGTGTTTGACTGTCAGATGTCTGTACAGCCAATCTGTGCCTGAGACCAAGCAGTACCCAAATTTTGCATGAAGTTGTTTGAAGATGGAGATTCCCAAACGAAAATCCCCAAATCCTCCAAAGTATCTTTCTTTGTTCCAAAATATTCTCACAACTCCTCCCCTTCTGGACAGAGGCTCTCTCTTTGTCCATCCGGTCTGAGACAGAGAACTCAATTAGGATAACTTTGTTGTCTGCTCTAGATGCTTGCTTGCTTGTTCACAGCTTTGGTTGTTTACATGTTACTGGAAGAGAGGTCTGTCTGTCTCCCACCCCCTGAGCCATGCAAAACATCTGTACACATGCATCAGGCTGCAGGAAACGTATCATCATAGTAATCATGTAGAATAAGTTATGAGCATCCATAAAGAAACCTTGAATGGCATGATTGGCATAAAAATGTACAATCACAGTGCATAAGTGAACAGAAAAATCATATAAATCATAACCCAAGCTGCACAGAGGTGCATCCAGTGACAGCTCATCAGTGTGTTAAGGTTTCTTAGGGGTTTAGCAAATCCCCAGGAAATTCACAAATGTTTTGATAGTTTCATAGATTCTAAGGCAAAGAGAGACCATTGCCATCGTCTAGTTTGACCTTCTGTGTAGCACAGGCCATGGGAAGTCCAAAAGTAATTCCTAAAGCAGGTCTTTTAGAAAAAAAATCTCATCTTGATTTAAAAATCACCAGGGATGGAGAATCTACCATGACTCTTGGTAAACTGGCACATCAAAAACTTATGCCCTGTTTCCAGTCTGACTTTGTTTAGCTTCAGCTTTCAGCCACTGAATCATGTCATACCTTTCTCTGGTAGATTAAAGATCCCATTTTAAAATATTTATTCTCTTTGTAGTTATTTATATTTTTGTCATAAATGTTTTAAAATTTCTTTGAGTTTGGGGGGAGGAAATTCACAGTGTCATTTAAGGCAGTGTTTTTCAACCTTTTTGATACCAGGGAGTGACTCCTTATACTGTGTCAGGAAGATACCAGGGCTGGTGCCAGTTCATAGACTGATCATTGAGAAATATGATTTAAGGTATAGAGATGTCTAGTAACTAAAAACAATACTATTAGAGTATTGGAATCCTGTAACACTGAAAGCCTGAAAATTCAGAGTTAAGGCTACAGTTACACAGATGATTGGGAGTCACAATACTCATAGCTAAGCTCTACTAATAACCTTGAGTCTGACCCTTTCTTTTCCCTTATCCGCTTATTTTAGGGTGTAGTTGCTGATTAATATCAGGACATTACAATATACGGTGTTTTAAAGTAATCACTGTACCTTCAGTTCTTCACCTTCTTAACTCCCATTTACTTCAATAGGCATTGAGGGCAAGGGTTATGAAGACTTAGCTGGGTTTAGCCAACTTGTCCTCTATTTTAAAATAATCTGTATTATTCAGTCAGTCTCCTTTGGCACTTTGTTTTGTAATTGACATAGAATACATGCGGGTCACTAACGTGTAAGAAACGCATAACGTGTGGTAGCTTTAACTCTTCTCCCACCTTCCAAGTACAGCACAATCTCTGAAAGAAGTATCAACAGGCAAAAAAAAAAAAAAAAATTCTCTTACCCTGTTTTCTTCCATTTCCATTGATTGTGCAATTAAGTGGACTTATAAAAGAAAAAAATAATCTTTCTAGAAAACTAAGTAGTTATTCTCTATATATGTTAACATAGTGAGAAAATACAAGTATTCTGAAAATCATCATCATTCTGGATCAGTCTTTAATACAGTGAGGTCTGTCAAAGAGTAAATGAGATGGGAACTTCATTGCATTAGTGTTTTCAGAGGAAAATTTTAAGAGTGATCCTAAAGATTTTCTCTTTTCTCTGTCTTTCTGGAGACATCTGATTTAGTTCAGAGAATCTGATGCGTTGTAATGTGCTGCCTTATTACTCTGTCTCCTAGATATGCTCTCTGATGTGAGAGAAATGATTTAAAAAAACAACCTGGTAGACCATCACTACATTAAAGTTTTATAGACTGCTTTTTCAGTAATAGAATGAAACTGACAGAGAAAGAGACTTTCCTCTTCATTCCTGTGTTAATTCTCACACTGGTTTTCAGTCACCAGTGAACTGTTATTTCTTTAAATGCTCATTAGTCTGAATTTTATCGCTTGGTTAAAGTTAGTGGAGTATTATGAATTCCTAACAAACTTATATTTTTGCGTCATTAGAATACAGTGTGAATCAACAATAAAATTCATCTACATTAATTTTTTGAGCATAAACTGACCTGTTGCTTGTATTATTATCAATAATCAGAATTCCTTTATGTAGTATTAGATAGCATGTAAAACTTTGTGTGGTTTATGGTTTTGATTTTAAACAATATATAACTGGTTGTTTTTACTGTATTAAGAAAAGCCATTTAACTGCACGTCATTTTTCTTTCAGACATTCTTCTGAGTCCAGCCACCTTAGCCTCTTGTACTCTATGTATATTTTCTTGAGATTTAGCTGAGATAGTATTAATATGTTTTATAGTCTTGTGGAACAGTGATTCTCAATCTGTGGCCTGGGGGCCGTGTGTGGCCCATTCAGCACACAGTTGCAGCCCATGTGACATCTGCAGGGCCATGCAGGTCGTTTTGGATGCATCCCACATAAAGTTGTGGGCCATATAGAATGAGCATCTGTCCCACAAATTGCGGGACAGTCCCACAATCAGAGCTTTTGTTATATGTCTTATACAGTGTCTCATAAATTATGGAGTTGAGGTGGTGGGGAGGCTGGCTACCCAACCAGACTTATCTGCTTTGCACAAGACTGGAAGTCCAGAGTGCACTGCTCTGGGCTAGAAGTCAGGGAAGGGGTCTCAAACATGTGGCCCATGGGCCACATGCGGCCCCTAAAGCTTTTTCCTGCAGCCCACAATGACACTATCGTTACTGATATTTGCTATATCATTGCATGAAAACGTTTCAGTGGCACGGCCCTGGGGCTAACATACTAGTCCTCGTGC
Organism: Podocnemis expansa; assembly: GCA_007922195.1. Classification (NCBI taxonomy): domain Eukaryota; kingdom Metazoa; phylum Chordata; order Testudines; family Podocnemididae; genus Podocnemis; species Podocnemis expansa. The sequence continues at coordinate 2,320,404 of ML681988.1, read as the reverse complement.
AGTCCTTGTGGTGATTTGAATTTGTGACCCTTGAGTTAGGGTTTGCCTGGCTGGGTGGGCAGGCTGCTTCACTCCACATCAGGCTTAGGGGACTTTGTGAGATGGGTCAGGGCTGGCTGGTGGGAAAGCACAGAGAGGCAGAAAGTTATGGCAAGATGAGAAGGCTCTGCAAGGGGGGAAGGGGTGGAGCCAGCTGTGAGACAAGGTTGTTTATCTTGCTGGTGAGCTAGCTATATTGATAAGTAGCAGGTAATTACTGAAATGCAGAATTTAGTTAAATGTATTTGTTTTAATTTTTTACAGCTTCCCAAAACAGGCTATTTTGCCACAAGATGAAATTGGTGCTCTTGGTTAGGTTAAGGGATTTCTTTTAATATCACTGTATCTGGCAGTGTCCTGCAAACGAGATCAAACTGTCTGAATTGGTCTAATGCTAGCTGGTCACTCTAGTGCCACATTTTGCAGCTCACCGTGATATGTAGGTTGAGAGCTACTGTTTTAGAGTAGCTTTATAATGAGGGTCTCACTTATTGGTATGTGATCAGAAGAAGAAAATTGCAAATACACAGCATTGATGCTGTTTCCAGAATATGTTGTTTCTTTCTGGGTTATTGTCTCATGTGCTGTCTGAATTTCATCATTGATGAACCAGACTAGAGATTCTGTAGTACCCCTTGCCAGCAAATGATCATGTTCCCAAAGTTCTGACACCGTAAAATTATTATGCGGAGATGACCTGGAGTCTATGCAGAGTATAAATCTGTAGAAAAGTAAGGAGAAGGCTATGTGTATTATACATTTGGAACTACAAGAGATGGAGAAGTGCACTTCCAGAAGTGTTAACTCTGCTTCAGTTAATCTGAACAATTTCTGTTAGTAGCTTGACATTGATAGGTATGGAATAATCTTTGGCTACCTGGTCACTTTTTTGTTAGGACCTGCCTATAGCTGGCTTCTTTTAGCTCTTTGGTAGCCATTTTTAAGATACTAATTTGAAATGACAGTTCTTAGTGGCAGGCAGCAGTGAGAATTGGGCTCTGTAGCCATACTATACCTATGCTTAATACTGCAGAGTACATGCTGCTGTTTCTTCCACCCTACTTGTCCTCTTTGGGGAAAAAAAGGAATAAGTAGTTTTTCTGCACACAAAACAGTTTGCTGGAAATAAAGTGGGTTCTTCCTTCTCTTTTTTCCAAACTGACACAGTTGTGCCACTTAGTGATCATATTTTGTGGTGCTGTTCTTCACCTTTGTAACCTTTCCTTCAGTTGGCAATGCCACAACCTTCGATCTGTTTATACATCTATAAAAATCTACTTGCATTAAGAAAACACTTTCTATCTGGCTACTAAAAAAAACTCATCTAGATTGGAGTATCTTCCTGTCTGAAGATTATGGAGTATCTTTCTAAAATTTAGGGAGAATGAAACTCCTGCTCTAGGCTGGGTGTCTCAGAGTGGTATAATACACAGAAATGCCATTTGCCTGTGCTTAATTTTGTTTTTTGCATTCTTAGCACTCCAGTTGGAGCTGATGGAAATTGCTAGCTATCAGGAATGAACATCTACTCCAGAATAGCCTTCAAATAAGGATGATAAAATAACAGGGTTCTGCATGAGCACTTGCTTAGCATTAGGGTTGACAACAGTCTCTTATTACAGGGGATGTCCTTTAGTTTTTCGCCTCTTGTACACCAAGATCAGGAGTTGCTGAGTGCTGCAAAAAGCAGCAAGAAATAACCCTTGCAAATATAGGTGTGTGCTGCTTATTGATTGATTGATTGAGGATAATGAAAATAGCAGGAGTGGTGGCAGTGATGCTAAGAAAACAGCCCCTTGTTTTTGAAATAAATGTTGGCAACCCTATGCAGCATTGTGCATCTCTGTTTTCAAAATGTTGATATTTCACACTGGGTAAGTCTTCCTGTCACTGTCTTGCCTGGGATGGACTCCCCAGCGTACCCTGCCATTTTAACCATCTTCTACAGTGACTTGCTTTAAATATACCACCTCACAGATTGACTATTTCTGGTTGAACAAGCCAGAGATTGTAGCAGAGAGGATGGGACAGACACTTTTATGTTTGGTGACTTTAAACTTCAGCCTTCTACTTCAGAAAACAAAAAATTAGTTGTGGAGTGGATCGTTGTCCATCCTGAGACTTAAGGCATCTTAAAAGTGTTACTCTCCCACTCAGATCCTTATTCAAGAGAACATCCCTTTTAAATCACTTAAACACCTGGTTAAAGAAAAGCACATGCTTCAGTACTGAACTGAATAGGGTTCTTGAACCTGTGCTTAAATGCTGCATTGACTCTGAGCCTGAATCCTGTGAGCGCAGCAGAGATCAGAGTCCAGCACTTCCATTGAGTAAATAGGAACAGGAAAGAGGAACTGATCGTGGAGAAAGAGTTGTAAGTTAAGAGCAGCCCCTGAACTGGAAGTGCTTCTCAGTACATTGTATGTGTTCCCCCTCTTCCTGGAATGATTGTTGGTTGGATATTAGGAACTTAGGGCCTGATCTAAAGCCTGTTGAGGTCCGTGTTTGTCTTTCCATTAACTTCATTGGGCTTTGGATAAGGCTCTTAGCAAGGTAAACTGGCTAGAGAACTAAGCAAGGATGAGGATAAGATGGAAGCAAGAAGAAAGAGCATTAAAAGCACAGTATTAAAAAGATCTTTTACTGTAGTGCAGAGTATGGACAGCATGTAGTACATGCTCTTGTTAAAGTGTAAAATTATTTTTTTTTAAAGTGTACTTTAAAAGTGCCACAGGACTCCTTGCATGTTTTGATGAACTAGACTAACATGGCCACCTCTTTGGAACGTATTAAAACTAAAATACACGTCACAGTTATGTAAGCAGGAGGACGATGTGACTATTGTGTGACAACTGTATTTCTTTTATATTAAAGGCTTGGTTTATCTCAGAACAACCACACACCCTGTCTGGTGGTTATGAATACACAATACAGTTTAATTCTCAAGGGTTGGTGCAGCTTGTCATCTCCAATTGCCGTTGTTTCCTATTGAAAGAACAGCTTCTGCTTACTGTGAGCTGAAGCAATGTGGTGTGCAAAATCCTAGGGTGTGCTGTTGAAGATTTCAGAAAAAGATGTGTGTCACCTCTATAATAAATATTCATTGATATGTACTCACTCTAAGCCTCAGTCCAGCTGTTTATTTTGTTGCAGTCTTGTTCTGACGTACATGTTCCATAGTCTTTCTGCAAAGTGAGAGCAGTTAAGGGATCTGAAGGCAGAAGTTAGAGGTCATATGACCAGAAAGTTTTACCCAGAATGCATTCAAAGGAATGACTTTTTCCCCCCTTCAGTTGTAATTCATAATTAAGTGGGCCCAGGCAGTTAGAGGGGGGAATGGACTGTTGGTAAATAGTGTTTATTATCCACACATGAGATCCACCCCCGGGGAAGAATCTGGATGAATGCCCAAAACTAATGCCAATTAATGCTGTGAAAATGCTCAGAGCTAACTCACGACACAACTAACAGAAAAATAAAGGGGGTGAGGAGGCAAAGTATTGAGGCAGGGGTAAGAATATGGAAACAAGACAGTGGCATATTGCAGAAGAAATATAATCATCTGAAAGGATCAGTTTCAAGAGGCTTAAAGCATTAATTTAAAGAAACTATGACTTATCAAAGCATGAATAATGTATGGAAACTCGTGTGCTTCTGTGCAGTAAACAAATCCGTGTGTGTGTTTTAAATGATTGTATGTCTGTCAGTACAAAGCTGCATGTTTCTAAATCTCTGGCCAGGATCCAAATTCCCTGTAATTCATAGACTCTAAGGCCAGAAGGGACTGCTATGATCTTCTAGCATGACATGTATAACACAGGTTATGAAGCTTCCCCAAAATTATTCCTAAAACATATCTTTTAGACTAGAGGAACATTCAGGTTTGAACTAAAATTTTCACTGATGGAGTCTCTAACACTGTCCTTGAAAATTAACCAAGGATGGCTAATTGCCTTCAATGTTAAAAATTTATGACATATTTTCAGTCTAAATTTCACTAGCTATGACTTTCAGTCATTGGATCATGTTTAAACTTTTTCTGAAAAATTGAAGAACCTATTATTAAATATTCCCTATACAGACACCAGCAAGTCACTCTTTCACCTTCTCTTTGTTAGACTTAAAGACCTCAATCTAGTTAGTTTATCATTATAAGGCAAGTTTTCTAATCCTTAAATCAATCTCACGGTTCTTCTCTGAACCCTCCCCAGTTTGTTCTTAATTTGTTGGCATCAGAATGGGACAGAGTATTCAAGTAATGGTCACACCAATGCTAAACATAAAGGTAAAATAACTATCTCTGATCTTAGTCAAGATTCCCATTTATGTATTCCAGGATCATAATATCCTTTTGGCAGCAGCATCACACCAGGAGTTCATGTTTAGGTAATTCTCTTATTTGACTCTGAAATCTTTTTCAGATTTACTGCTGCCCAGGATATAGCTTCCCCCTTATAGTGTAGTATGGTATGTGTTCTTTGTTCCCAGATGATGCAGTACCCTTTTTTTTTCTTTTTTTTGCAACATCTGGCTCCATTTAGTAGGCGTTGGAGAAAGGCTCAATAAAGAAATATTTACTGGGGAGGGGGGGAAGGATGATAAGGCAAATAGCACAGCTGAACAGTGAGCTGTCTCAAGGTGGCTTTTAATAGTATGCCATAAATTTTGTCTTTTTTGTTTTCAGACATTTTAAACCTTTTTAGTACCACTGTTCTTCAGCAAAGAGGTCAATTTCTGAATTTTTATATAGCATGGAAAATCAGCATTTGGTGGCAGGGTAGGAGGGAATCCCTCCTCTGCCAGTAAAAGGTGCTCAAGTACTACTGTAATGGATACTGTATAAGAATCTAGGTGGATAACAGAAGTAAATATATTAAATAAAAGCTGTTTACTCTTTTACAGTGGCCTGATCCAGTACATATTTTGTGTAATGAAATTGGAGATTGACTTCATTGGGTAGTGGATCAGATATTATGGGAATATTATTAGTCATCGGGTTGCCTAGGGAGATGGCAGAATCTCCATCCTTAGAAATTTTAAGGCCTGGCTTGACAGAGCTCTGACTGGGTTGCTTTAGTTGGTTGGTCCTTCTTTGAGGAAGGGATTGGACTAGATCACCTCCAGAGGGCCTTTCCTGGTTCGGCAGAACCTAGAGGCCCTTGTCAGAGTCCTGGCTCAGTTATAGTAGGTACTCTGTCAGAACAGCAGTAGATAAAAGGACTGTCCCAAAGAAAATGTGATTCTAGAAAGAACTAGCCATCTAAAATATTTTAAAGTAGTCCCTGGGGAAAGCCTTTAAACATTTTGCAGGTTGAAGCTACTGTTAGTTCTTGCCATTGTGTCTGGTGAAAGAAAGAAATTATCTTGTACTGCCTATTTCTGCCTGGACACCCAAAAAGAGCCTGTGTGCATATGAAGTGTTGTTTTTAGCCATGTTGGTCCCAGGATATTAGAAACACAAGGTGGGCGACATAATATTTTTATTGGGCTTACTTCTGTTGTTGAAAGGGATGAGCTTTCCAGCTTACACAGAGCTGTTTCTCAAGCAGAAGCTGGTCCAATAAACAATATTACTTGCCTATCTTGTGTGTATATGAGAGAGACAAACAGCACCAGTGAGAGGTTGATGAGAATGTGTGTCCTGTAGAAAATCAGATACGTATAATAAGAGATTGGTAATTTGTATAGGACTTAAAAATTTTAGGAAAAACACAATGAAAGAAGTGCCTTTAACTGGCAGTGCAAACATGAAGGATTTGATGGTAAAAGTCCCCCTGTTAATGAAACTCTGAATGTAGCCAGGCTTTTAGGGGTTTTCTGAGTTAATTTTTAAATAGCTTGGCATAAATTCAACCTTGGAGTTAGAAGGCACAGTTGCTATTGAAGTCAGTGGTTCTGGTTATAAGCATATTTGAGAATGTCTGACTTTATATTTTTTTTTAAAAGAAATAAAAAACCACAAAACAAAGAAAAGGTTGATGGTTGGGTAGTGAGAAACATGGTGTCATTAGTTGATTGTTTCCCATGGCCAAACTGCCCTGGTTAGCCTATTTTTTGTTCTAATTTATGAAGACCCAGTTCTGAGACATATGCCTTTAGTCTAGGCATCCAGGGCACATTTATAGTGCTAAATATCAAAGGTCATTATTTATTTCCATCAATTGTTTCTCACAATCTGGCTGACATTTTTCTTGTATAAATACAGCACTGTTTCACAATAGCATGTTCTTTAAAAGGAGTGGGGGCAAACTACAGAGGACAATTAAGATAGGATCTTGGTTTATACTAAATCTCCTACAGTTGGAGAGTTTTGAAGCCTTTCCATTTCAGGTCAAACAAGCCTAAAAAAAAAAAGCTTCCACATAAGACAGATTTAATACATTTAAGATAGGAGCTCAGATTGGACAGTGAGATTAAAAATATTAAAAGCACCTTATTCTATCCTCAAAAGCTTTTCTTTGACCCCTGTAGCAAACACCATATGATCGAATATCTTTTTTACATTCTGGAAAAGCCTGATTATTATTGGTTTTTCTTTTTCAACTTCTGAATAAAGTACTGAAGTGAAATGTTTTGTGCTAGTGCTACAGATGAATTTTCCTTTCTATTTGATTGCATGGGTTATTTTCTATACTCTTTAATTGTTACCCTATTTTTTAAAAATGTCTATTCTCCTGTTAATCTCATGGTTATTTTGTGGTCACTTTTTTTGCTTCTGCTAAAATCTTAGAGGGATCACATTGGAACTTTGTGTTATGTATAACAAAGCAAAGCAGACTCCCACACTGAAGGTGCAGTTTTGCTGCTTGCAAGTCAATAGGACATTTGAGATTTTCTTTAGTGGGGGTAGGAGTGGGTCTTTGATATAATCTGCATATTTTTGGTTTTTCTGTGGTTCCATCGCTGTAGCGTCCCATTGTGTTCTGCAGTTAAATATGGAATTTCTTATACCTAGAACCCATAGCCACTGCTATGTTTGGCCTCAATCAGGGGTCTCAAACACGTGGCCTGTGGGCTGCACGCGGCCCCTAAAGCTATTTCCTGCGGCCCTCAGTGACACGATCATTACCGATATTTGCAATAGCACTGTATGGAAAGGTTTCAGTGGTGCAGCCCTCAGGCTGCCATACTAATCCTCATGCAGCCCTCATGGTGATTTGAGTTTGAGACCCCTGGCATAAATAAGGAACATTTTTAATTACCTAAATTTCTAGCTGAACATATTGGCCCATTGAGCCTCAAGGGAAAACTCACATTCAAATGAGGATTTCCATTGATTACTGTAGGGTCTGCTCAAGTTTTGAAATATTTTTCACAAGAGCAGAGTTTTGCAGGATTGAGTCCTCTGTGATTTAGAATAGGGGTCTCAAACATGCGGCCCTAGGAATTACTGCCTGTGGCCCGCAACAGAGCTGGGATTCACGGGGTCCTGATCCCTGTGGTCTACACCCTGTGGGCTGGGAGTCGGCAACTAGACTGTGGCTGCCTGCCTCCCACCTGAAAGTGCTGTTACATTGCTTCCAGGCCAGGCCATGCCTCCCTCCAACACAGCTGCGCTTCGCTCTACTCAGGTTGAGTGTGTTTCTCCTGGCCTCTGGGCTGGACCTCCCGACCCCACTGCACAGCAGCCAGGCCTCTCAGAGCTGGTGCTGACCTCCCCACACAAGTCAGGCCCTGGCTGGGGCTGGCCTCCGCTGACAGTGTGGCTTCCCGAGCTGGGGCACTGGTGGTGGTGCAGAGCAAGCTCCTGTCGATGGCTTAGAGTCCTGGCTGTGGCCGAGGTGACAGCAACTGCAGCGACAGCTTCGTCTGGCTCCCAGTGTGCAGCTGACAGCTGGGCGATAGCTGCTTGATTCCCCTCAGGGGCTGCGATTGCAAGCAACCCTTTTCATTTCTGTCTTTCTGTCTGTCTGTCTGTCTTTCTCTTCTTTTTTTTTTTCCCATATTTCTTCCTTCCTTCTTTCCATTTATTTTTTTCTTGTTTCCTTTCTTCTTTTTTCTTTCTCTTCCTTTCTTTCCTGTTTCCTTCCCTCTTTCTTTCTTTTTCCTTTTTTCTTCCTTCCTACTCTCTCTTCCCTTCCCTCTTTCTCATTCTTTCTCTTCCTTCCTTTCTTGTTCCTTCTTTTTTCTCTTTTCCTTCCTTCTTTTTCTTTTCTCCTCCTTCCTACTCTTCCCTTCCCTCTTTCTTTTTTCTTTCCCTTTCTTCCCTCTTTCCTTCCTTCTCTCCTTTTTTAAAAAAACTTTTTTAAAAATTATTTTAATTAAAAAGCTTTCTAAAAATTAAATTTCAGTTAAAATTCATGCAAATTGAATCAATTAAACACAATCAATTCATTCTATTTATAATCACTTTGAATTCAGTTAAATTGTTTTAAAATTTAATTTTAATTAAACAAACTGGTATCCCTGCTGTATGAAAAGGTAATGCGGCCCTTGGGCCAGTATTCTGGTCCATGATGATTTGAGTTTGAGACCCCTGGTTTAGAAGGTGCTATATGCTTGCATCTGAAGAAGTGGGTTGCAGCCCAAGAAAACTTGTGCTTGAAGAAATCTGTTAGTCTTTAAGGTGCCATGGGACTCTTCTTGTTTCTGCTGTACACACATTAACACAGCTACCCCTCTGGAAATTTTCTGTCTATATGATTGCACCACACCCAGACACAGGGACATCCGTAGGGCAGTGTGGGGCCCAGGGCCAATCGGCCTGTGCCCCCCTACCCCACTGTGCTGGGGTGGGTGGGCCAGCCCGTGCTTCCGGCCTTCCCATGAGCTTGCCATTTTGCCCTTGGGGTGGAGCAGGCTGGTCTGGGGGCCGGGCTCTGCTCTCCCACCGTGTCTCTGGGCCAGCCCTCCCCACTTCTATGGAGGAACAGCCAGCCCAGGGGAAGTGTGAGAGAGTGGAGCCCAGCCTCTGGGCTGGCCTGCTCTTCCCCTGGGCCAGATGTTCCCCATCCTGGGAGTGGGGAGGGCTGGCTCAGAGGAGAGGCTGTTTCCATGCTCCCAGCCCCACTTGCCCCCACTGCCTTCAGCTCCATGCTGAAGGCAGCGGGGAGGGGTGGGGGACAGCGTGGCTGTGGGGGGCAGTGATGCAGGCCCCACACTGCCCTGCTCATGGTGGGATAGCACAGGGCTCATGGAACCACAGGGCCAGGAGAGATTGCCCCTCTTGCTCCTGCCCTAAGAACGACCCTGCCCAGACACTCATTAGAACAATGAGAACCTTCAGTTAACCTAATGAAGAATTTGACCTAATGTATTTTAATGTTTCTTTACTTGTGTTGCAGAATTATACTTAAGATCATTAAAACAATTTTAAAAATCAAATTCACTTTTCATGTTATTAGTTTACTCTTTGCATTTTTCTCCAGTTGTTTAATGGCTAGTTCGTTTCAGTTTGTTTCTAGCTAGCACTATGGCCCCAGTGTTTGGTGGCAAACACTGCAGGAGAATATGTCACTCCCCTGCTTTTATTTTTTTTTCCATTTGTAAAGATTTTGTTAAAGTGCACCTCACTGCAAATTTTAAACCCCTGGGAGCAATGCTGTTGACTTCAAAGGAGCCACTATTTCATCCAAAGTATTTATAACAGTATTATATAAATACTGTAAGTTCTAAATCTGTCTTGCATACTCTGGGCCAAACCTTGAATACCGCTGCCTATCTGCTGAGCTCCTGCAACTCTGATTGTTACCATTGGGGGTTCCAGCACCTTACTGTCTCTCAGGATGTAGCCCTCAAAGCTTATCATCTTCTGTACTTGTGACGTACAGTAGAACCCCACAGTAATGAACTGACCAGTCAACTGTACACCTCATTTGAAACTGGAAGCATGCAATTAGACAGTATCATAGAAGTATAGGATTAGAAGGAACCTCATGAGGTCATCTAGTCCAACCCCTGTAAAGCAGGACCACTCCCACTAAATCATCCCAGCTAGGGTTTTGTCTAACCAGGCCTTAAATACTTCCAAGGATGGAGATTCCACCACCTACCTAGGTAACTCATTCCAGTGCTTCACCATGCTCCTACTGAGAAATATTTTCCTAATATTGAACCTCAACCTTCCTAGCTGCAACTTGAAACCATTTCTTCTTGTTCTGTCTTCTGTTATTACTGAGACCACTCTATCTCCCTCCTCTTTGGAGCACCCCTTCAAGTAGTTGAAGGTTATTATCAAATCCCCCTTCAGTCTTCTCTTCTGCAAACTAAATAAGCCTAGTTCATTCAGTCTCTCCTCGTAAATCATGTACCTCAACCCTCTAATCATTTTCGTTGCCCTCCGCTGGACTCTTTCTAATTTGTCAACATCCTTTCTGTAGTGTGGAACCCACATGGGCTCACCAGCGCCAAACACAGGGGAATAATCACATCCCTCGATCTGCTGCCAACGCTCCTACTGATGCAGCCCAACATGCCATTGGCCTTTTTGGGCAACAGCACATTGCTGACTCATATCCAGCTTCCCATCCACCATAGCTCTCAGGTCCTTTTCTACAGTGCTACTACTTAGGTGATTCATCCCCAGCCTGTAACAGTACAAGGGATGTTTCCATCCTAAGTGCAGGACTTTGCACTTTTCCATGTTAAACCTCATGAAATTTCATTTGGTCCAGTGCTCCAATTTGACTAGGTCTCCCTGAATTCTATCCCTGCCCTCCAGCGTGTTTACCTTGCCCCCCAGGTTGATGTCAGATGTGAATTTACTGAGTGTACAATCTGTCCTATCATCCAGAGCATTAATATAGCAGAGGAAAAAGAAAAAAAAAAGGAGAGAGGGAGAAATACAATACAGCACTGTATTGAAGGTAAACAACTAAAAAAAGGGGAAGTTTTTTAGAAAAAGATTTTGACACAAGGAAGCTATTTCTGTGTTTTGTTTGATTTAAAATTGATTTTCAAATTAGCATTTTTCTTCTGCATAGTAGTTTCAAAGCTGTAGTAAGTCAATGAGTTTTAAATCTGTATTAAGTCAATGTTCTGTTACTTTTTGAAAGAACAGCCATAATATTTTGTTCAGAGTTATGAACTTTTCAGCGTTCCAAAGGGGCAGCTGTGTTAATCTAGTTCAGCAAAATGAACAGGGAGTCCTGTGGCACTTAAAGACTAAAAAAAATTATTTATTGCATCAGCTTTCATGGGAGAAAATCCCACTTTTTCAGTTGCTTCCAAAGCTCATGTGATAAACATTTCAGAGTTATAAACATCCCCCATTCCTAAAATGTTCTTCTGAGGTTTTACTCTGGTGGTCTTCTGAGGTTCTGAGGCTCTACTGTACAGTAGGATTGGTTGAGCTACAAGTCTTTTTTTAGTTCAGAAAGGCTCTAATTAGTTCTCTGGGTGGATCTGTTGTCACTCAGAAGACTGGAGGCTGGATGCAACCATGTGAGACTTATACTTCTTAGCTAGTAAAGCTTGGTATTATTGTAGAGATGACATTTGAGGTGCAAATCTTGATACATGTGTTTGCTGGTGTGGGCTGCAGAGCAGATAAAGCTCTATTGTTGTGAAAGAAGAGGATATGGGAGAGAGGTGTAAATATAAATAAAAGTCTCCTTTGCTTTCCTTCGATTACACCATTTTGTTTTCCTTTTTCTTTTGCTTGATTAGGAAGTGAGGATGAGAAGGAGCCTGTTAGTTCATTATATTTCACTTAATTATTTTTCTTGGAGGTTTTATCTCCTCTTCTCTGTCCTGCTAGTAATGATTTTAAGTCACCTTGCTTTGACATATAGGTCCTCAGTAAAATATGATATTACTTCTGAAGAAGAGCACCATCACTATTCGGGCAATTTTCTGTAGCAAGAAAGTTGCATAATTTCTTTTGAAACAGAAAACTGGAAATGGAAGGGCTCTCATTCTTTTATCCTTATTTTTTAACCATATCCAGTTTGCACTCTTTAGGATGGGTTGGATACAACTGCTACCATCTTTGTGACCTGAATTAGTGGAGATAAAGATTAGCAAAAGCTGTTTCTGCTATCCTTTCAAGTGGCAAAGCATCACCAAGCAGTGTAACAGATCATCTTAAAACAACAGAAATACAACAGAAACATAGAGGAAAAGATTCCAGGAATATATGAAACAAGATGCTGTTCAATTGACTGGTGCTGCTACTGTGGTGATGAAAACAGGGTGCTGAAGCTATGATGACAGCTGGCATGATCAGTATTTTTACTGATCCAGTGTGTAAGAGGGATCCAGTGCATAACAGAAGATCTACTTTATCTTGGAAATTTAATTGATAGGTCATGGAGCTAAAACAGATTGAAAAAGGAGCTTGGATGATTGCCCAGGATCCTTTCAGTCATTTTCATCTGCTGTATAAGAGGCAATGACAGATCCATTGTTAAAATGAGATTGCTTGAATAATGTCTGTGTGCTTGGGAGTATTGTGCAGTTAGACCTGGTTAATCCAAATCATTGTACAAAATCCATTTTAATTTCCAGTAGAAAACGACCTTTAGTTTAACCAAGAAGTTGTCCACAGAGGACATTCCGCAATACTAAGGCTGGCTACTTATACAAGTGTAATCCTGAGAACTCTTGCTTGCAAGGAATCACCAAGCACTGCCAACAAATTAAAGTTTGATCTTGGAAAGAAGATAGGAAGTGTATTAAAACAACTGTGAGGCTTGACATGATCCATGAGTACAAGTATAGTCACAGTTAAGGCTGTAGCAGTCCCTAATTTGTGTCGAGTTAGTGAAGCACAAAAAACTGGACACTCTCACATTTTGGCACCCTCGCCCATTGCACTCAAGAAGTGAGTCACTGATCAAAAATGATCATCAATCCAGGAACTAATTGTTCGAGAATGATGTAAACGTGACCTGGAAATTAATAAAAACCATCCATTTGGGTTTGTTTCCCTTTCTGCTTTTCCATGAACCATGAAGGAGACTTGGAGTCTATGCCACAGCTTTTCCAAGCCTGTCCTTTGCTTGCTTGCTTTTTACCTGATAAATTAGATAACTGATTGCATCTAATTGGACATTTTTTTCTCGGAAGGATCTGTGGCAGCTTGTTGCACTAGTAGGACTCGTCATATTCATCCGTCGATAATGATGAAGACCATCTAGTCATCCAGGGGTTGGGGTAGGGGTCTGTGGGTGCGCAAATGACTAATCAGATCAATCCGAGCCCGGTAAGTTCTCTGACAATGCGGACAGGGAATGGTGGCGGCTGATGGTGGTTTGCTGGCATTATCTTTCCTGGCTCGTCTGCATTGCTCAGCTGCATCAATCCAGTTGGCTTCGCATGTTTCCATGCCCCGATGGTCAGCTGAAAGCCACTCTCCTCTGTCCTGGGCTATCAGCTCCCATGTAAAGTGGCTGATACTGAAGGCCTTTAGTGACGCTTTTAAAGTGTCCTTGAAGCGCTTTTTCTGGCCCCCTTGGGAGCGTTTGACTTGTTGGAGTTTGCCATATAGCAGTTTCTTTGGTAGCTGATGATCTGGCATGCGAGCCACGTGACCTGCCCAACGAAGTTGTACTTGCATCAAGATGGTGTAGATGCTGGGCAGGCCGGCACGAACAAGGATCTCGGTATCTGGGATCCTGTCTTGCCATTTAATGCCAAGAATTTTTCTAAGGCAGGTGACATGGAAATGATTTAGTTTTCTTGCATGACATTGGGAGACTGTCCACGTCTCACAGCCATAGAGCAATGTGGAAGGAACTATGACTCGGTACACCTTGATCTTTTGTCACTGGGGTGATGCCTCCCCTATTCCACACATTCTTGTGGAGTCTGCCAAAGGCAGCACTAGCTTTGGCGAGTCTGGCATTCACCTCGTCGTCGATGACAGCGTTTCTGGATAGTGTGCTTCCAAGGTAGGTGAACTTTTCCACCGCGTTCAGACGCTGTCCGTTGATAGTGATGTTGGGTTCAACGTAATGCTTTCCTGGGGCGGGCTGATACATTACATTGGCCTTTTTTGTATTGATAGTAAAGCCAAAGTTTGTGCAGGCCGCAGAAAACCTGTCAGCGACGTATTGCATGTCAGCTTCGGAGGCAGTGTTAAGGGCACAGTCGTCGGCAAATAAGAAGTCAACAACTGTGTCTGTCATGATCTTAGTTTTAGCTTGAAGCCTCCTGAGGGTTAAGAGTGAGCCATCAGTACGATATCTGATGCCGATGCCTATTTTCACGTCTCTGAAGGCATCTGTCAATACGGCGGAAAACATGAGACTGAATAGAGTGGGAGCAAGAACACAGCCCTGCTTCACTCCGTTTGAGACAGAGAATGGTTTGGATGTCTCTCCGTTATCATATACTCTGGCCAGCATGCCATTGTGTAGCTGTCATACAATGGCAATAAATTTTCTGGGACATCTGTATTTCGCCATGATCCTCCATAGGCCATCCCTGCTGACTGTGTCAAACGCCTTGGTCAAATCGACATAGATGGAGTATAGGTCAACATTTTGTTCCTGACACTTCTCTTGAAGCTGTCTGGCAGCAAACACCATGTCAATAGTCCCACGATCTTCACGGAAGCCACACTGGCTCTCTGGCAGGAGAACTTGCTCAAGGTGTGCAGTGAGGCGGTTGAGTAGAACTCTGGCCAGAATCTTGCCAGCGATGGATAGCAGAGAAATTCCACGATGGTTGTCACAGACCTGACGATTTCCTTTACGCTTCTAGAGATGTCTTATGGAAGCATCTTTGAAATCTTGTGGGACTGTCTCATGCTGCCAGATGTGCTGGAACAGCTGATGGAATTTCTCTGCTAGGGCAGTGCCACCTTCTTTCTAGACTTCAGCTGGAATGGAGTCTGAGCCAGGTGCTTTGCCATTGGATAACATACGAGTTGCTTCCTGTATATCCTCTGTAGTGGGTATAGTGCCCAGTGTCTCGTTAATTGGAACTTGAGGCAGCCGATCAATGGCATCATCATTGATGGTAGAAGGGCAATTCAAAATGTTCAGCCCATCTTTTGAGAATTTTCTCTTTATCGGTAATCAATGTAGACCCATCGGCACTGAGGATGGGAAATGAACCCGAGGTGGTAGGGCCATAAACTTCTTTCAGCCCTTTGTAGAAGTTCCTCATATTGTTCCTGTCTGCAAAGCCCTGTATCTCATCAGCTTTGTGGCTCAACCAGGAATCCTGCATCTGACGCAGTTTATGTTGCATAATGCTGCGTATGTTCCTCAGCGCATCTTTTTTCGCTGTTGACTTTGGGTCATCCAGATGCGCTTTGTAGGCACGGCGTTTGTCCTCTAGTAGCTGTTTTATCTCTGTGCTATTCTCATCAAACCAGTCTTTATGCTTCCTGGTATAGGGTCCAAGACACTCCATGGCCGTGTTATACACTGTCTCATGTAGTGCGGCCCATGCTGCCTCCACGTCCTGATTGTCCAACACGGTGGACTGCAAGCGTTTGTCTAGGGTATCGACAAAATGCTGCTTGATATCGCTGACCATCAGCTTGTTGACATTCAGGCGTTTTGAAACTTTCACACCCTGTGGACGTCGCTTGGGCTGAACATGAAGCTTAAGCTTGGAGACAATAAGGCGGTGGTCAGTCCAGCACTCAGCACCACACATGGCCTTTGTAATTCGTACATCCTGCCTGTCCCTCCTCCTGACGATGACGAAGTCAATGAGGTGCCAATGCTTAGAGCGAGGGTGCATCCATGATGTCCTATTACGAGTGGGAAGACGGAAGATGGTATTCGTAATCAAAAGACCATGTTCTGCACAGGTCTGAAGAAGCAGCAGGCCATTACTGTTGCAGTTACCAATACCATGCTTTCCAATCACTCCTTCCCAAGAGGTGCTGTCACAACCAACTCTTGCATTAAAATCACCAAGAATGATGGGTTTATCGGCATTGGGAACAGCAGTGATGACATCATTCAAGTCTTCATAAAACTTGTTTTTAATCACATCCAAATTGGTCATGGTGGGAGCATAGGCGCTAACAATGGAGGCAAACTTCTGCCCTCCTAAAAGGGGCAGTCTCAACGTCATTAGGTGATCGTTCACACCTCTAGGTGGGCCAACCAACCTGCCAGTAAGTGTTAGCCGACTCCAGCTTCTCATCACTCTGCAGGTCCTCGTCCACTCCAGAAGAAGGTGTAACCTGTGCTTTCTTCATAAAGTTCACCCTCTCCCATCAGCCTGGTCTCACTTGAGGCAGCGATATCAATATTGTATCTGGCAAGCTCACTTGCAATAAGTGCTGTGCGTCTCTGGGGTCTATCTGAACCGTCTCTGTCAAGAAGCATGCGAACGTTCCACGTAGCAAGGTTCAGAATTGTAGTCCTTGCTTTTTTCCTTGATGATTTGTTTCGACCACATATGTAGGGTTCCCGCCAGCCGCGGTAAACTGGCTAGGATAACATGGAGCAGGCAATTTTTAGGGCACCTTTTCTGGCCCCTTCCTCAATACCAAGGAGGTGAGCAGTGTGGTCCTAAACAGGGCTGCTCAGTCGCTCAGACGGCTGCCGAACTCCACTGTTGCTCCATTCAGTGGGGAATGACCCTATGGTCTGAACCGCCTGTGTGCAGGTTTGCGGCTACGACTGCCAGTGTCCCCACACCTGTCGCTACGTCGCGCGCCCATCGCCACAGGACTTGGGGACAATGGAATGGGTAAAGGATGACTGATGACTTGCATGAGACTTTAATTAAAGTGAGGAAGAGTTGCGCAGCGTCGACCTCACTCTCTTGTCCGAGACCATCAATTCCCAGTGGCAGGAACAAGTCAAGACGACTAGGGATGGGGACGGATGCAGTGGATGACCAAGATAACCTACATGCCTCATCTTGCTCTTTGCACTCCACAGTGCACTGCTGTATCCGCCTTTCTCTCCATTAAACCTGACAGAGGTTGCTTCCGTAGTGTCGGCCGGAGTCCAGTCTTCGCATGAAAGGTAGGCAAGCCTGGGAATACTGAGGGTATAAGACCCATCAGCTACCCTCACCTGGTTTAGCCCGCCAGTCGAAGCGGTTTGCCGGGGTGTGGCCGCTGTTGCATGCAAACAGCTACTTGGAGCCACAGGTGAGAGTTGGGTGCCAGCTGGGGACCAAAGCGGATGAACCACCCCGAAGAGTGTGACTAGACCATCCGACAGAGGTACTACCCCTGACACTGGCACCCCATACATCCTGAATACTAAAGCAGTGGAATCTGTTTAATCAAAGGGGGCGTGAATCCTTATGCTTCTCTACATGGTGCAGCAGAGTGCCAGACAAGTGTGGTTTGTAAAGCACACTGGACTGGACTATATCTGTCCTTTGTAGTCCCTGATTGCTCATTCTGAAAGCAAGTTATGTTTAAAACTCTGGTGGTGGTTTCTGCTAAATACCTATTTAATGCAGGTGCCTCAGAAATGTGTGTGAGAAGACATGTTTAGTTAATTGAAAGAGTAGTGTTTAGTCTTTTAACAGCTGAAAGAGAGTGCCTAACTGATTCCTTCTAGATGATTGCCAGCAAAATAAGGGAAATCCAGATCAGATGTTTCTGATAGCTGTAACTATGTGTAAAAGTAAATGTGTAAATGTCTTGTTTTTCAGTAAGGCTTTTGACTCATCCCCCTGACAGACAAACAAGGAGTCCTGTGGCACTTAAAGACTGACAAATTTATTTATTGCATGAGCTTTTGTGGGAGAAGATCTTGCTTTGTCAGGTGCTTTGAAGACAGGGGAACGTACAGAATGGGAGGAAATAAATGCAGGGAAGTGTAAGTCAAGGGAACAGGTGACACTGTAGCTATGTCCACACATACATCATTATTTCAAAATAAGTTATTTCAAAATAAAGTCCTTATTTCGAAATAAGTTAATTTGAATTAAGAAAAATGTTAATTCGAATTAAGGGAAAGCCTGCTTTTGAAACAGCTGTTATTTCAAAATGGTTATTTTGAAATAAGGCCGTTTGGACATGTTGTTTTGAAACAGTTGTTTCGAAACAATGGTGTTGTTTTGAAACAACATGTCCAAACGGCGTTATTTCAAGATAACCATTTCGAAATATTAGCCGTTTTGAAATGAATGGGGTTTAAGCTGTTTCGAAATGACGGTTCTTATTTTGAAATGACAGAGCCCGTCATTTTGAAATAAGAAAATGTTGTGTGGACCTAATCTCTTTTATTTTGAAATAACCAGTGTTATTTTGAAATAAAAGAGATGTATGGACATACCCTGTAATAGCAAATCAAAACAGCTGTAAAGATTCAAACACTGAGGAACAGCATACAGAGGAAGATGAGGTCAAATCATCTGTTTTAATGAGAGAAAAATCCAATGCCTCTGTTAAGTCTTGAAGCAATGTAACTGAATTTGCAAATAAATTCAGTTTCAGCAGCTTCTTTCTGAAGCCTTGATCTAGAATTCATCTGTCTTAGTACAGCAGTTAGCAAATCATTAATGAAGTGATCATGAAGATTGAAATGCTGATCCACTGGTTTTAGAGCATTGAGATTTCTGATGTCAGATTTGTGCAAATTTGTGAAAGAATTATTAATTAAAAAAGACACAAACCTTTCCCCTACCTGTTTGAAAATTATTCCTATTCCTCCACCTGTTAGAAAATTTTTCTATGTATCTACCAGCGCCCTTTGGATAAAGTGTTTGAAGATGTCCAATTGTATTAAATTACACTGAGCACATCCAACCTGTTTGAATGCAGCCACAGAAATATACATTTTTATATCCACTCTCTGAATGCACTTGTAAGCACAGATTGGCTGAAAGTCAATTTTGATGTGAGGCTGTCATTGTTCTTTAGAATATTAAAATGGATAGTCGTGTTAGTCTAGTCCAGTGAAAAAACAACAAGGAGTTGTGTGGCACTTGAAGACTAACAGATTTATTTTTTGCATGAGCTTTCTGTAAGCCTTTCTGTGAGTTCACCCATCTTCAAAGCATCTGAGGAAGTGGGATCTTCTCCCACGAAAGCTCATGCAAAAAATAAATCTGTTAGTCTTCAAGTGCCACACAACTCCTTGTTGTTTTTTCATTGTTCTTTAGGACACTACTTATATTGATATGAGGATCTAGGAATAGGAAAACGGTAGGGTATTTGCGTATTTTTCTTTGAGAGCTTTGTTGCTGGTAAAATAACTTTTACATTTGTTTAGGACTTAATAGTCATGAAACACTGTGAAAGTGAGTGATGCTTGGAAGGGTGTCTATCTATTAAGGCTGGTCATAAATTTTCTGTTAGAAGTGGTTTTTGTGATAGAAAATTGGATTTTCAATTAAATGATTTTTTTTCATGGAAAGTGTCTGCTTTCTGTGAAAAATTTAGATTTTTGTCCAAAAACTATTTTTAGCTTAAAATTAGTATATTTTTAAATCAGATATGCTATGGTAGAGCCTCATGGGAGCTGTAGATGAGTTGCCTCATTTTTCTATTCTCATATATGGGTCAGGATCTTCACTTAGACTTCTGTGATGCATAGTCTCCCCTCATAAGTAAGTGAGGCCATGAATTGTTATGAAAATACAGCCCAAACAGGGACCCCAGTCTACAGAAACTAATAGGGGCATCTGTAGTAGAATTCTCATGAGACACCACGGTGGTATTTCTCTATTGCAATATTTGTTTGAAATATGTTGGATTATGGTTGTTGTAGTTCCTTTTTTTTGAAAGCGGATAGTCTAAGTTCAGTTTTTTCCTGGGAAAAATACCTTATTTTTCTGACCATATGGAGGGCACGTCAGAGTCATATGGATGTAAATACATCCATAAATAAATCCATGCAACATGATTCTTGAATACAATATGTTTAGGGAAACAAAAGTTGCTGTTTTGGACAAAATGTTTAAGGTATTTTAAAACCTTTTCCTTCTGGTTTTTCTTTCTTGATTCTTAAGGTGGTTATCTATCTCATTGTGTGTACGTGTTGGATATATTTCTTCCAGGATGTGTTGGCTCATTTCCTTGAGTACTTCTAAGTATTTGGATTTTTTTTTTTCACCCACATAGATAGCTGTAAAACCTTTAAGGAAGTGAGTCAGCCTCCTGAAATAAATCACTTACTGGATTGAAGATGCTGTATTCAAGAATCACATGGTCAATGGTGATGAATTTATAGATATTTTGGAAGAAAAAAAAAGGTAGTGGGGACTCAGAATCTTCCTGTATTCTATATTTTGAAATGGCTTTGAAAAAAAAATTAAAATAAGCTTCATTTTAAAAATCTTAGTTTAATGTTTGATTTAAGTATTCTAATCACTAATGTGTGAAAGCTCCAGATTATGGTGAGACCAGTAGAATTTCTGTTATGAAATTTAGGATATAAGGTGAAATTAAGAATGACTGACTGAATAGGTTTTGGCATAAATACAGATGCATAACTGCATGCCAGATGTCCTTAAAGTAGTATTTTGAGTTTTGGAGTTAAAATGCTGCAGATGCAATCTACTTATAATCACTAGTTATTGTATTACTTGCTAAAAATTTACATTTAGGCTTTTAAACCTTCTCTCGAACTGTCTCAGATGACATTCCATGTATCCTGTAATGGTGAAAAGCAAACGTGTTTGTCCTCTGAGAGAAAGTACACAGTGTACTCATTTTTATCCTGAGAAGTAAGAGTCCCAAGCATTGGTGTCTCTGCACATTGATTTGCATGCTGCCAAGTTACTTAACTGGCATCTGACTACAACCATAAATAATTAGTTTAAAAATAAATGAGAAAATACTGTTTTTGTAAAACATATGTTTCATGTTACGCATTGCATCGATCAAGTCTGTTTCTGTGGACTTCCATTTAGAGGAGGAATTTCAGAAGACTGTCTCCAAACCTCATGACTTGGGCGTATCTTCATCATAAGCTGAAGTGTGATGCAGAATCTGAATGCTGCAGAACTTTTGGGAAGGTGGGATCTGGATGCAGCTCTGAACTTTTGTGACCTACAGATACATCACTAATTAACCAGCTTGTCCATTTTTTGTGGGTATATGATGGTAACAAGAAGTGGTTCAAAAAATGCTGACGTGTATTGCAGTTGTTGAAATTTTTGGCATGGTAGTCAACTGAGAGGTCAGGAGCTTGTGATGTAAGTGATCTAAGTTATTCTCTTCATTAGAGACCCCAAAACAGGGTGAAGGGTGACAGAGGCAACTTGGCACAGTGGTACTTAAGAGAACTGGCTTCTATTCCTGGCTCTGCCATTGACCTGCTGGATGACCTTGGGCAAAACAACTTACCCCTTTGTGCCTTTACCAGCCAGGTGGGGCTCAATAGCCCTGGCAGGAAGTCCATTTAGCAGAAGTAAAATTCTGACTTCAAATCAAGAACATCAGACCTGGCCATCCAGCTTGTAAAAGTTGTGCTAGTCAAGTATTGTATGTTCTATGGGCGTGCACTGCCAACCCCAGCTAGCAGGGCAGGCTGATACGGAAGAAGAGCACTAGAGAGAAACAATGGAATTTTGTGCCACATGTGCTCTGTCCAAAACACTTCCAAATGAGCAATTCCAACACAAGGAAAAGAAAAGTAGCAATGATTAAAATAACTAATACAAAACACTGATGGGTCCCACCTGATCTTTAGGGGCTCTGGAAAAGCTAGTATTTGTTTATGGAATGTGGGCCTACTAGACAAAGAAGAAAGTACCAAATAATGCCAGAGGAAGCAATTTCCTATCGAGATTGTATTTGACTTCTTAAAAGTTGTTCTCAGTGCAAGCTTTATCTTTGATGTATCAAGCAATAGAACAACAAGAAGGGAATGCCCCACAATCAATATTTTTCCTTGCAGGGGATTTAAAACAATTAGTGAAAAAAAGGTTATTTGTGTTTCCCATGTGTGGTGGACAAAGTCTGTTGCATGAGTGGAATTAAGAGAGAAACATTTGGTAATCTTCCATTTATTTCTCTAGAGCCAAAGTCTAAGAGGAGGAAGCAGTTATATTTATTGCACATAATTGTATTTAGGTTCTTGTATTGTGTTCATCTAGAAAAGTCTGAAAGAACTTTACATACTTTATGAACTATTTGCAATGTAAATAGCAGTCACTTTACTCATTCTTTAAATACTGCCTATAAAATATTGTTATTTCAGACATGAAAAATGGCAGCTGTTACTGGTATATAACATGATGGTTGAAGGTAAGAACCAAATGTCATATTTGAACAAAAGTGCTGGGAATTCTAGATGAATAGAATGCAATGAATCACATTGGAATTGGTCAGGACACCCCTTCTCTTGCACCACTAATCAAAACAGTTAAGGATCTCATTTTTAAATCTTATCCCAAACCTGGTACTGTCAGCTGCCTGGTGCTTCTTGCTATCATATTGCAAAGGTGACTTTGATTAACTCAGAATGAGGGGCATTATATATTGAACTGCTAGTACCATTTCCTGCAACATCTAGGTTCTTGAAGTAAGTCTTTCTTCTCACTACTGATGAAACTTGACTCTTCTTGCTTGTGAGATCACAACCTGAGATGGTAAGTAGAACAGGCCCCTGAAAGTTGTACTGTAAATTTAAAATGGGATGTGTCAAATAGTTTACAGAGTAAGCATTGAGCATACTGTTTATGAAAGATGCAGTGGAGAATAGATGATGATCTTGTTTTGGTATGTTGGCATTCATTTTTCTTTTTAAAAATTAAGCCTCAATCCTGAATACATATACTTAACTCTACAGCAGTGTTTCCCAACCAGTGTGCCTTGGCACAGAGGGCTGCCCTCAGGCCTGAGTAGGTGTGCCATGGAATTTTTTGAAAAACTACTCAGAGTTTTGGATTACCTCATGAATATTCATGAGGTCGCTTGGAGACTATATGGTCGTGTGCCTCAAAATAGTTAAAAGTATCAAGGTGGGCCACAGTGGAGGAAAGGGTGGGAACCACAGCTTTACAGAGCAAAGTCAATGTTTTGACTAAACACAGTTAGTTATAGAAAATAGTGCTTCTCAAGTCTTTTTGTAGGGTGGACCACAACTTCATGGAGACTTTCTCATGGACCATTTTGAATCCCATTAACAATTGTGCAGCATCCTTATGGCAGTTGCTGCAATTGCTTACATAGGAAAGCAGTATTAGGAAAATATTTATTTTTAATGTGATCTATTCTCAGGAAAGAATGAAAACAGTCCATTCTTCTCTGCAGACTGTCTTTGGTCAAAGGGCTGTGGTTTAAAACAGTAACAGAAAGCATCATGAAAATTAAGAGTATAAGAAACCCCCACTCTCAGAGCTATAAATTGTACAAAAACAAAATAAGAGGTTCCCTTCTTTGAGATATAACAACTTTAGATATTTAGATATAACAAACTTGGAGGCTTGTATTACAAAAGGCTGATCTATATCCAGGCCAAACCAAGAACCTGCAGACCTAAGTGGTGATAGACTGACTAAAAGGCAGATAAATCAACCTTTATTAAGAATAAATGTCTACAAACTTTTTAGCCACATATGAGAGAAAGTGCAAGAGAGAAGCTCTAAGGAATAAATATAAGCCTGAAGCCGCCGCCTTCCATTTTTTGTTCCCTATCTTCAATGTATTTTGCTTTAATTGCTGAACTAGAATTACAAAGCACACAGTTGTTTAATAGTACAAGCAATATTGTACATTTGAATGATATGTGATGGTTTATGTTATTGGAGTTGTGTGCAATACATCTACAGATTTGTTTAAAGTGCTACTGATGATGCACGAAGTCAAATTTATGTGTGCTTGAACAGCCTTTAAATTCAAGATAAATTAAAATGCAGGTGCAAAAATTTTTATAGAGGGGGTACATGCATCAGATTTGCTCTTTTTAGAGACTTGAACTATTTGTGTTGTAGCATGATGTCACTTATAATATTTCATGAGACAAATATTTTGAACAGCTTGTTAGGAACCATGCAGTGAGGAAGTGGGCTGGTATGTAGCAACATGCCTTTTAATCTACTGAAAGCCCTGCAGTATTTAAGTATTCTTTTTATTATTTCCTTTATCTTTTATTTGTTAAGAGTAAAGTTCACCCCTGGGCACTTAGATGACTGAATTAGGACTCATATGGTAGACAGGTGCTGTGTCGGCCCACTGGGAGGTTAAATTTCATCCTCTGAATTGTGTACTTTGTTTCTGGCTGGAGTGCTGGAAGTCATTGTATGTAGTACCTTTATAGTTGTCTCTCTAGCAACACAATTCAGTGGCAGACCAGAAGGAAATGTAGGTAAAGTAAAAAGCGTGCTGTATGTCATGATTCAGCATTTCTTTCTCTTTCTGAGAATGACCTGCAATATTTTCTGAATTTCTTTGCTCATGCTATATCCCTGTTTGCCTTGTGTATTAATATAAAGGAAGCAGAAATATTGTACCAGCTATCTCCTGGCAGAAACCCTCACTTCCATCACCAGCAGAAATAAAATTAAATGGCTGCCAGTTAAACAATGTCAGGTTCTCCTTCTACTTGGGTGTCATAATTATCGATGACACTGGGATTCACAAGAATTTTTAGCATGTTTAAAATCAGCTGTTTCAGCTTTCGGTCATCTACAAAATAAACTATGGACAAGATGTGCTTGGGGGAGGAGTTGTCAATATGTCTACAAATGCCAACTTTCCAGAGCTGTTGCACTTCGTTGTCTTTTATACTTTATTGTCACCATATCCAGAAATTAACTCTTTGCAACAGTACTTCCTATGCAATGTAATGGGAATCAGATAGTGAGACAGAATCACCAACAGTGAAGTACTATATCTGGGAGCCATGCTAACATGGAGATAAATGAGTTGGATCAGCCACATTGTATGTATGGATAACAATTGATTGAATAAGTGAGTTCTGTACACTGAGCTTTAAACAGGCTGTAGAGAGGCTGGCCCTCCTATATTCCATTACAATGATTGTGTCAGCCATCACATACAGTCTGCTGGGCTGCACTTAAATGACCTGGGAGGATATGGTCCATGGCAGGCAAGCTTGGCACTCTGCTACAAATTAAGCAGAATAAGCAACAGAATATCAATATGCCATCTTGGCTGACAGAAGGAGAGAGTGTAGACACCAGCTTACTTAGACATGTTTCCTGAACCCTGCATGTGGGTGGAAACTGATTTCCAGTCATAATCATGCAAGAATGTGAGCTACGGTCATTGACGGGGCAATATCAGAAATGAACACGGCTGCTTAACATAATGCATGAAGTGTCATGAACGAGTAGTGGTAAGTCATCATAATGAGGAAAGGAAGCTTACAGAAAACATCCAGTGATGTAGAAATGCTTTTCTGACTAGTACTGTTTCCTCATCAAACACTCCTGTGGTGAAATAGTTTACCCAATCCATTTGTTGCTGATTTCTCATGTTGGCAATGTTGGAAAAGTTTGTTCTTTAATGAGAACTTCTTACTTGGCCTAAATTATCCATGGTACGCAGATGTGACTAGGTATCACCAGCTTGTGTATGGCTCCTTTGCTTATTCTCATCACTTATTCATTGCAAAGGGCGTATATAGGAATTGTCTCTGCCACCCCTTCTCTTCAGCAGATATAGCTGGGAAGTTATTCTGAAGACAACACACACTTTTTCCGCTGGTATTCACATTGTTCTGTTATGTCTTTTCTGTGACTGGTAATCATGTGCAGCAAATTCTTACATTCCAAGGACAGATATGGAAGATCAGGTTGAAAGTTTGATTTATAAGCTTTGTGATTTGACCTTTAGAATTGAAGTAGCATTAGGCAATAGAAGCTCTAGCTTCTGGTCACAGAGCAGTTCCTTCCTGGTGTTTAATGAAATTTAAGTATTTCTGAAGATAATACAAAATACCTATGAATCTTTCTTAGCAGCAGCATCTGAATCTGTAATAAGGATAGGGGACTTATACTGTGATCTAGTCACATGTATAAAAAATGAAGCTGGCTGTTTTTTGAGAGCTGCATTGAAGTCTTTGATTGGGAAATAAATGGGCATGAGTGGGTGGAAAACAAGTTTTCTTTTCAGCTAAACAATGTGTGGTGATTCTGTGTGTATAGAATTACCCTCAACTAATATTAATATTTTGCAAATTTGTTTGCAGTTGCAGAGATCATAATATGGAGGATTCATGTTTGTAGAAGTCAGACACCTCTTCATGCTCTGCCTTAAAGCTTCAGGGTTTCTGCCTTACATGTTTGTGTTACTAATAACTTGAGTTGAGCCATGCACAGTGTATCTTACAAAGTGTAAATGTGTGTAATAACAATTTACCTCCTTATTCCTTAAGGAAGCATGCAGTTGAAAAGAAGACTATTTCAATTAATTGAATGCTGCAATGGCTGGGGTCGAAAGTGGGGATAAAGATGGTGGATACACTATAAGTGGGTGCAGGGCAAAAGAGGTGGTTGAAATTATAAAAGGATCAAATGTAATAGGTCTGCAGACGTGCCTGTCTAACTCTGAGAAATTTTGAGCTTTAATATGCTCTGAAAGAAGGAAGGGAAAGGATAACAACAGATGCTTGAAAGTAGGACAGGAGACTTGCAGTTCAGCACACTTTCTTGCTTCTATCTCAGTGATGAGGGATACATGGACATGGTCCAAAATGTGGCAGAAAGCAGAGCGGAGTCTAGTGCATGCAGCCACATAACCTATGTGACAAATTGTTGGGCTCATTTCAACTTTTATTGTGTTTTGGGCTCCTCAGCAAAGAGCTCACAGACATATTATGACCTTCTGTTGATGACGTAAACAAACTGCGGGCTCCAGTCCAATAGCCAGTGTCAGGTCAGGGACAGTACAAATGTGTAGGCACTGAAATAGAAATGAACTAATAAAATTTCCTGTGCATGCCTGGTTTGGAAAAATAACATTTTTGCAAGTACATTTACAAGTTCAGAATATGCCGAGCTGCTGTGCTATATCTGGGCTATACTGTTTGTGCTTGACTTACAATAATACATAACATTGTTATGTTTTTTGTTGTTGAACAAAATAGTTTCTAAATAGGGAAGTAGGAAAAAACATACTCATAAGCCCCTTCTTATTTCTGATGTCTGCAGCTGTGGTGATTGGTACTGTATTCAGTTCTGAAAAATGGCCTTTGTTTATATGAAAGAGATTGGTATCTAATCTTTATTCACAAATAATAATTTGCAGAAATAATTGAATTTTGTGTATGCAAATATGCATGCACAAAAACCAGAAGGCAGCTAAAAATGATGTTTTAAGCCCTAGTCCACGGCCAGCACGTGTGCTCTTTGCAGGACTGGACCCCAAGCGTTGCCATTTCAACATGAGGTTACTGTTGTCATACCTGAAAATGAAATATTTTTATTGCTAATAACAGAAAGTAAATACTGTTCCTCTCATCCTACCACTTGTGTGACATGGAAATTTATCAGCCTTTTACAGAAGATTTAAAACTTCCCTTTGATGGTTCCCTTATGATTCTAAATACAAGTGTGTAAGAATAATCTTTAAAATAACATGTTGTTGCAAAAAAATGGTTTTATATGCTGCACTTGATCTTTCGACATGTGATTGCTAAGATAAACAAAAAAAAGTTTAAATAATGTCAAACAGCATTCAGAATTCTTTGAAGTCAATGAATTGCTTTATTTGTGTATCAGATTTTAAAACTATCCAATAAGAAATCACCATCACAACTGACACAGTTCTTGGCATTTTCAGGAAAGAAATAAAAACTGAAGGCTCAATTCTGTTTCTTCTGAAGTTATTGGCAAAAGTCCCATTGACATCAGCAGCAGGATAATGCCTTAAAATGACACATCTAGTTGTGAACTAACCTCTCTCTCTTTCCTAGAAGTGATCCCAGGGTAGCAGATGGGTCAGTGATGGTCAGCTTATATTGCTGTTCCCCATAATATACCTGTTCTGTGGACAAATAGTCTCCAGGGTTTTCACTCTGGCACTTCTCACCAGTGCTAGACGTAAACTTCCAAAAATTTAACAGTTGATCTTGGCAAACTTCATATAAGACAATTATAGAAACAGTAGGATGCAAGTGAGAGCTTAGAATGGTTTTAACGGGAACCCCGGAGAGTGTGTCTAGTATGGGTCTTCCTCAATGTTGGTTCATGCCAAAATTAAATCTGTCTGTTGGGAACCCAGGTGAGAGTTATTATGAAAAATAAACAAAACTTTCCATTCCTGCTGGCTTTACACAGAATAAAAAACTAGAAGAAAACTATTGTTGTGTCATGCATGTAGAATGGGACAGATCCCCAGCTGCTGTAAATTGTTGTGGCCCAGAGCATACTTCTCTATCCTTCTGCACCTTTGAGAATATGGAATTCATTTTTGAAAGGCAAAAAGCCAGAAAATAGTTCTGTTGAACACTCTGGCTCAGATTATCTCTTTCACCAAAATCTGCTCCTCATAGGAGTGGTTGAGTGCATAGTCAGCGCTGGTTATGGATGCCTGATTCGCAAGCTGCAGAATTCAGAGCACTACTTGATTTTAACAGTAATTACTTGTCTTCCAGCTGACACCAGAAGCTATTTGGTAACTGGTGAGGCACAGGTGCATTCTGTCCTTCATCTGACTTGCCACCTGCGCCCAATGCCATGAGGCAGACTATTTGATGTAAGGACAGGGTATGCTGATTTTATACCAGATGAGAGCTCCCTCGTACCAGGTGAGTTCTCATGTTGTCCATTGGACCTAGAGTCCAGCCTCTTAGTGACATCTGAGTGATGCATTATTAAGAAATATACTTCATAACCTGTTGACCTCTGTTTTCTTGTTGGGAGAGCTGAGTAGCTAATATTTATAAAATAATTTATTTGGTGAAGTTAGCCTTTTTTTCTTTGCAGCGTGTATGCAAGGTATTTCTTTTTTCTAATATTTTTCATAATTATTTTCTAAACTATTGAATATGTCTTAGTTTGTAGATCTTTCAATTTATTTTGTCATATGCATTCAGTATTTGAAATTCAAGATGTTAATTTTGATTGGACATACAGATCAGCTACACCTGTGTTTCTTAATTTGATGAGCATAACGCTTTAAAATCAAGTGCCAGTATACTCAAAGGTTGTTTTAATTTGTATCATAGTAATGCCCACAGGCCCCAAACAAGACTGAGATCTTATTATGGTAGGCGCTGTACAAACACACAATTAGAGTCAGTTCTTGATCTTAAGTGTGTGTTGAGTTCATGCTTTGCTTTCCATTAATATTATCTAATACTTGTTAACAATTTTTGCTGGTTTCTGTGAACTCTGCTTAAGAATTAAGCTTATCAATTATCTGCCAATAAATATTAATGGAAATGATTAGAAAAGCTTCACAGTCTATATAGAAGTGAATGCAGATTTTAGCAAATACTTGTAGAAAGCTTTTGAGCCATTTGTCCAATTCTAATGATGGTAGGAATAACCTTATTTCTTTTTTAATTATGGCAATTTAAAATGTTCAGTAGTTCATTTGGTAGTTCTTTTGAGGCCTTCTGTTCTGCTGCAGTTTGATCTTTCAAACTTATTTTTTGTTAACCTTTTTCATTGTATTGTAGATTCATGTTATACACCTGGAGCTGCATACCAGAGTCCGGGGATGCGGAGGTGCAAATAGACAGAGTATCTGATCATTAGTCCAAAATCTGTACAAACATTCTTTGAAATACATATTTATCAGTGAGTTGTGATGGAAAGAGAGATGGGGCAACTTGCTCTGATCACAACAGAACATTTGAAAAGCTAGTATAAATGTATTTACTGATACATTGTACAGATTTTGTCAAACTTGGAGGTTATTTTTTATATTTTTGTAATGATTTGCTAATTATGTAATTGATGATAATGGATATTTTCAGTATTATGTGTTCCAGATAATCTCTTTCTAATAACATAGCCATACTACTCCTGTGATGGGGCTTCTTTTGCTGCATCCCTAAACCTGGAACCCACCTTTTGATGCAACCTGGCATGTGTCCCCCTCCTTTTCTTTCTTCAGACCCTTCTGAAAACACTTTTTTTCCAAAAAGCCTCCAACCCCTAGCTGTGATATCAGAGATTGGCTAACAAACCAGTCAGTGTAAACTTCTCACCAAAAGGAGAATTAAATTAGAATAAAATACATGAAATAAAATGAAAAAAAGAGAGTCCTATGGCACCTTAAAAACTATCTCCAAAGGAGTAGCCATGTTAGTCTGTGTACGGCAAAAACAACGAGAGTCCTGGGTCACCTTAAAGACTAACAAATTCCTTCAGGCCTAAGCTTTCGTGGGCTCCAACCATCTGAGAAAAGTGAGTTGTAGCCATGAAAGCTTATGTCCGAAGAAATCAATCAGTCTTTAAGATGCCACAGGACTCTCACTGCTTTTAAAGACTAACAGATTTCTTCAGGCATAAGCTCCAACCCACTTCATCAGATGCGTCTCATGAAGTGGGTTGGTGCCCATGAAATCTTTTGCTTGAAGTAATTTGTAATCTTTAAGGGTGCCATAGGAATCTTGTTTTTTTTTTTTTTGCTGTGTACAGACTCACACTCCTTTGGAACTTGAAATAAAATGGGATTTTGAGTAAAGGGCACCACAGAAGCAGATGTGCAGCTTGAAGGCTACTCTCTGAAGGCCATGGGGATCTCTGTGGCAGCCTATTTAGCTAAGTGTTGATGGGCAAGGAAGGGAGTTGGGCTAGCTTGAGGAGCTTATATGGCACCACTGCTGCTACTATTCTATAAAAGTGGCCCAGGTGACATGCATTCCAGCTAGACCCCAGGTTCAGGGTTTATGCCCACCCTGCCCCCCAGTCCCTTCCCCTGCATCTCATCCATGTAAAACCAGAAGTGAATTTTATTCAAGGTGTGCTTTTTAAACAAAATAAGCATTTAACAAATGTCTGTTTGTTCAAAGATAGCCTAAGGAGAAAGAAACTCTGCAGTGATATCTGAGTCCCTTCATGGGTTGTGTCTGTCACAGTTATAGGAACTTCTGACAAGACTGTAGCAGCAGTCTTACAAGCTGTTTATCGAGTGGGGTGGTCCTCTGTGCAGTCCATAGTGCTAATACTCAAGAAGAGGCAAAAGAACAGGGAAAAAGGAGAAAGAAAATGTTTTCTGCAAATCTCCAAACTCATAATAGCAAAGATGTGGGAAGTAGGTTTTGGATATACCCTACCCTGCTTCATAGGGAGCCAACATGAGACATGTTTTACGGTGTAGCCCTGAGAAAAGCTTAACAGGCCAGTAGTGCAGTTATATTAATGTACCCAGCAGAGTGTTTTAGTAAGCCTTAATAGAGAGTTGTCAATTAATTCTGTTTGTATATATCTGATTATACTTTTTGGGGCATTTTTTAATAATAAAAAAATTGAGAACAATTTGTCATTCATTTTACACTCAGAAAAATATACTGCAGCAACAAAGACCTCTGCCAGCCTTTTATACTGTTGACAGACACATTTCTGTCATGTGTACAGCTTTTAAAGGGCAGATTTATGTTTCATAATATTTCAAAATCATATTTTTAGAGTTTATAAGTAAACAATGTAAAAATAACAGCTATTTGTCAATCTATTTTTAAGTCTCTCACGTATGGCACTTTATTGTTTGTTCACTTAAACAAGAGGCTTTTTAAAATAAGTTGTGTATTAGAGATGGGGGGAACTGAAAGTACTTAATATTAGCTCTAAGAAGATGTCTGTGTGAGTTGCGATTTGGATGGTCTCAAATAAGCATCACAAGATCCAGTGGCTTCATCCTACTCCCATTGTGATCAGTGGCAAAAGTCTCATTAATGTACTGAAGGCAGTACTGGGTCCTAAGTTCCTGTTCTGGATACATTTTGGGTTTTTAAAAAGTGTAATAAGATGCATTTTTATATGATTACCCCCTTGCCGCCCCTGATCTTGATGAACTCTGGGATTTGGTTGTATTTTTATGCAGTTCTCTTGCATATAAAAGTGTTTTGGATTGGATTTTTATAGTTTTAAAAATTAATTTTCAACTTTTTGGATCATCAACTTTATTTTATCCTTTTTCCAGAGTACACCCTATGCAGACATGCCCATTTGCTGGATAACTATCCATGAGTGGAGTTCTGCTGGTCTGAAGTTACAGCATACATCATGCTGAAGGTGTGTCTCAGTACAGTTGGTGACAGCTGTCTGCAGCTTTAGGAGGCCTGAAATAAACAACCTAGTTCCCTCTGCTCCCCAAAGAAATTAAAATTTTAAAATATGCACTGAATATCTCTCTCTGCATAATGCTATTCAGACACACAATCATATAAATGTTTCTTTGGTTTTTTTTGGTTTTAATAATCAGTTATATCTTTTGAAGTGCACAGATTCCATGCCTTTGGCAACCTCCATGGATTGTGGGTGGTTCTATTGCTTGTCCCTTGTTTACCATTTGAATTTTTATTTCCCTGTAGAGTTTGAATGTTATGCAAATAATAGATCACTTAATTTCAAGGTTAAGATCTTCCATTCATCTCATACAACATACAACGTAACTATTTGTCAGATACTTCTGTCATCTCTACTCTACAGATTTTTGCCCTTATAGCTGTGTGATTCAGAGATATGGAGAGTTGTGATCCCTGAGCAACGTAACTATGATGGCAAAACCTCTAGTGTAAGTAGTTATGCTGGCAATATGGAAGCTAGATTTTTAATTTTGTTCTTATATACGTGTGTGTGTGGGGGGGTATGACATATGATATAAGTGAATACTTGACATGCTTTGAAAACTCACTCCGTTGCATTTAGACTTCTAGTTCTGGTAAACGAATAGTAGACAGAATAATGATGGGAGGAAAAAAGGATAGAAACTGAATACTCAGACTGTACTTGCTAATTTCTAAATAGGTTGCAGTTAACAAATGCATCTCTTTTTATTGAAAGTAGTTTTATAAGCTTCCTTTTTAAGCATGAAAGCTTGTTGGTGCAGCTGTTCTTTCATCATGGATATTGGTGTGGATGGGTAAACTGCTTTTATGATCATGAAGATTTAAAGGCAAAACAGTTTGTTAGTTACAAAACAACAACAGATCATCTACATTAATGAATGTATATTGTTGTCATCTTTGTGACTACTTTGCTGTTAGTTCTGTGTGTTAGAAGCCATCATTATCATCAACAAGCTGATTGTATAGTTTTGTGGAATTCTTCCATGGAAAAGTTAAAGAAGAAAAAAACCCCTCAGAATTTGAATTTAGTGGAAAATATTTTGTTTCTTTTGTTCTCTAAAAACTTCCAAGAGCTTTATGTATATTATTGTAAATGTTTTGAAATCAGTGGGCGCATTCCATGCACAATATTAGCCAGAAGTTTACGCTCTTTTCAGCAGAGTGGTCTTTCTAGTAGTAAAGTGAAGTTTAATGTGATCCGTATATTCAAAAAGTAGGAAACACCAGTGTTCTTCGACGAGCAGTGTTCCTGACTGCTCCACTGAAGGTCTTTCCGCGGCACCGCACCCCGGATCGGAGATTTTTTCTATAGCAGTGGCTCCATCAGCGGGGAGAGATGCGATGACGTGCAGCTTGTGTGCTTCCCGCCCTGCTGACGTCAGCATTCTGATCTCCCCGCTCCTCCAGTTCCCTTCTACCGCCTCTGACTCCGGACGGAGTCAGCGGTGGCTCCCTGATCCTAGTGACAAGGATCGTTCTCCTCAACCTAAAAAAAAAAAAAAAAAAAACCAACAAAAAAACAAGAAGAAGAAGAAAAGAAGAAAGAGGATTAGAGATCTTTCTGAACATGACAGAGCAAACGCTTATCCAAGCGAAGCTCTCGACCGCGGCTGGCTTCAAACGCTGCGCCTCATGCAGGGAAGCCATGCCAAACTCAGACGGCCACCAAGCTTGTATTAAGTGCTTGGGTGAGGCTCACTTGGCACAGAAGTGCCAACACTGTAAAAATTTAACATCAAGAACCAGGAAGGAGCGGGAGCGCAAGCTGAAGCTCCTGTTGTTAGAAGGAGCGCTGCGCCCGGCTTCGGAGCCGACTGCCTCTCCTCAGCTCTCTGAGGGAGCGCAGCGGCTCCGCTCCGTCCTCTCATCCCCGGGGCTGACTAAGCGCCCCAAAACAACTAATTCAGGGGTCAACCACAGGCAGAGGGGTGCCCCTTCGGGCTCAGCACCCCCTGCCAAAGTAAAGAAAACATCAACAACAAAAATAAACCACGCCGGCTGTCAAACCGCGCTTCAGCCAACGGCGCCGGTAACAGCTGCGGCAGCGGAGCAGCCTCAGGCACCGCCTGCCCCAACGACCCCTGCACCGGTCCACGGCACCCTACCATTCACGGTGCCGCCTATGGTACCCCAGACCATGCCGCCGTTTCTCTCCCCGGCGCCGATGGGGTTCTCCGCCGCTGTACCGCCCCCCCCTCCACAAGCGGAACAAGCGCTAGTAGCTGGTAGCGCAGGGCAGCATCAGCCTAGCCTGCAGCCCCATAGCAAACACACAAATAAATCAAAACATTTGGATCCGACAGAGGACATTACTGTTCAGTCCACTCCGGGGTCCCCGCTATTTCAAACGGAGTCCTCTCTATCTAGTCCGCCTTCATCTCCAGATTCCTCCGCACATTCGCCCACAGCGGCGTCAGACTTTAAGGCTTCAGCACAGCCAACAATCCCTCAACTTCAACAAGCATCAGGTCAGAATCCACCAGTTCCCTGCCCATGGCCATACCCACCATGGTGTTTCTACCCACCTGTAGCAGGGGTCAATTATCCTAACTGGCCGGGAATTACTCCGTTAGCTCCGACCCCTCTACCCAGTCTGTTTCCTACATATACCTACCAGCAACAACAGACAAAACAACCGGACACTGTCACAGTCTCAGCATCATCAAATTCTGAACACGATGAAATAGAAATTCAAACACAAGACCCCAAACCAGACGACATAAAACAATTCCGGGAACTTTTTAAAAGAGCTGCGGATACCTTGGACATTTCATTGGACTCCCAATCCAGTAACCAACACAAACTATACAAAATACTACAAACACCAGAGTCCAGCAAGTTAGCTCTCCGGATGGACATCGGGATTATGGAACCCGCAGCACTTTTATGGCAGACACCAGCATCAAATCTGCCGGCTAATAAGAGAGTAGATAAAAGATATTTTATAGCCCCTTCGGGCAATGAATTCCTTTTTTCACACCCTCAACCGAATTCATTAGTAGTAGAGGCGGCTAGTCAGAGAACAAGACAGTCATACTCCAGATATAACCTATCAAATAAGGACGACAAAAAACTTGACCTACTGGGCAAGAAAGCCTACACATCTGCAGCACTACAGCTTCGTATAGCTAATTATGCTGCATTACTGTCTAATTATGACCACCATATATATACAAAAATAATGGAATTCTCGGAGGAGATTCCACAGGATAAACGCGATCAATTCAACTCTCTAGTCATGGAGGGATACTTGATAGCAAGAACGGCACTTCAAGCTTCCCTAGACGCAGCGGATGTTGCGGCCAGAGCCCTTGGGACAGCGATCGTAATGAGACGAGCTTCCTGGCTCCACTCGGCTGATTTACCCAAGCAAATGCAGCAAAAAATTGAGGATTTACCCTTTGATAAGGGTAACCTGTTCGCGCAGCAGACCGATGAGGTAATGCACAGTTTAAAGGACTCGCGGGCTACCCTACGCACTTTGGGCATTTATACTCCTGCGTCAACAAAGCGTCGATTTCCGAGGACCCAGCCCTATAATCCTCGATTACCTCATGCTCAAACTAACAGAAGATCAGAGGCTTATAGAACTAAATCTCGCCAGCCTCGCAGACGACAGTCCAATCAATCTGTGCAGATCTCACAACCAGGTACTTCCAGACAACAATTTTGACATTCTCGTAGAGAGAGTCGCCAACCACACAATACCGCATCAACAATTACTATTACCACCCCTAGTCTTCAAGAACAGACTAAGCTCCTTTTTCCATCAATGGCAAAAGATAACATCAGACAAATGGGTACTAGAAATCATTCACAGGGGCTATACAATTCCATTTTTATCACGCCCCAAATCCCAACACCCCTACCCGTCCCTCCTCAGGGACCCCAATCACGTACAGATCATACAGCAGGAGATCCAACACCTCCTTCACATCGGGGCAATAGAAGAGGTACCAGAGCACCTCAGAGGAAGAGGATGCTATTCACCTTACTTCCTCACACAAAAGAAAACGGGGTTGGAGACCTATTCTAGACCTCAGGCGTCTAAATCGGTATATTCAAGTGAAGAAATTCAAAATGATGACGCTACACACCATCCTTCCAGCATTACATCAAGGGGACTGGTTGGCCTCTCTCGATTTAAAGGACGCTTATTTTCACGTCCCCATACTCCCTGCTCACAGGAGATTCCTTCGCTTCCTATTCCTCTCCAAACACTATCAATACGCGGTACTCCCTTTCGGCTTGTGCACAGCTCCCAGAGTCTTCTCGAAGCTAATGGCTCCGGTAGCGGCATTTCTCCGAAAACAGCACATCGTTATTTTTCCCTATCTCGACGACTTCCTCATCACGGCTCCCACTTACGCACAAGCACAACAGGCAGTACAAGTCACACAAACCCTGTTCCTCTCTTTGGGTTTAAACATAAATTACGAAAAGTCATCGTTACGACCCAACCAACAGATCCAATTTATAGGGGCCCGGATCTACTCACCGGTCGCAAGGGCATTCCTTCCAGCAGACAGGTTTCACACTATAATCCAACTCGTCCTGAAAATACAAAGGTCCACAGTCATCCCAGCTCGTCTTTGTATGCAAATGCTTGGACATATGGCGGCAACCACATACCTAGTCAGCTATGCCCGGCTTCGCATGCGTCCTTTTCAGTTGTGGTTCCTCTCCCGATGCCGTGTGCTTGGTCGATCCCTCAATCAGACTCTACACATTCCAACAGCGGTCCAACGCTCCCTGTCCTGGTGGACAGACCCCAACAACTTACTACACGGGGTTCCTTTTCTCCTACCACAACCGCTTCTCACAATCACTACCGATGCCTCCCTTACAGGCTGGGGAGCATTCCTCCACCAGCAAACCGCACAGGGCAAATGGTCCCACACAGAAACTTCTCTGCACATAAATCTACTCGAACTCAGGGCAGTCTTAAGGGCTTGTCAGCACTTTCTCCCTGTTATCACAGGCAAACACATCAAAATTCGCACGGACAACATCACATGTATGTTCTATATCAACCGCCAAGGCGGAACCAGATCGACAGTACTTTGTCTAGAAGCGATGACCCTGTGGGACTGGTGCATAAGTCACACTATTCACCTTACAGCAGAATACTTACCAGGCAGAGACAACATCCTAGCCGATTCTCTGAGCCGTTTCTTCCTGGTTCAACACAAATGGGAAATCCGCAACGATATCCTGATCGACATCTTTGCCCGTTGGGGTTTTCCCACCATGGATCTGTTTGCTACCAGCCAAAACAAGAAGTGCAAACTTTATTGCTCTCGAGGGGGGAACGGTCACAAGTCCAGGGGCGATGCCTTCCTGCTTCACTGGGGGCAGCATCTAATGTACGCCTTTCCCCCAACCCCCCTGATTCCCAGGGTCCTCCGGAAGATCCAGGAGGACAAAGCGAGGGTGGTACTAATAGCACCAGCATGGCCCCGGGAGACTTGGTACACTCTACTCAAAACCATGTCCAGGACCCCACCAGTCACCTTACCTCTTGTCCCGGACCTCCTTTCACAGGAGCAAGGTACTCAACTACATACTTACCTGCACCGTCTTCACTTAACAGCCTGGAACCTCGATGGTTCTCTCCTCTAGAACTCCAGTGTTCACAGTCAGTTCAACATATCCTACTAAATAGCAGAAAGCCCACTACCAGAACAACTTACCTGCAGAAATGGCATCGTTTCCTACACTGGTGTTCTAATCATAACATCGATGCGTCAACTGCCTCTGTCCCTCGAATCCTTGAATATCTTCTGCAGTTAAAACATACAAAGATAGCGACAACGTCTGTTAGGGTCCATCTTGCAGCCATCTCCACTTTTCATGATCCAGTGGACAATCGCTCTGTCTTTACTCACCATACCGTCAAAAGGTTCATGCAGGGCTTACAGAACTTATATCCACAGGTGCGCCCTCCGACTATGCCGTGGGACCTCACAACAGTGCTCAGAGCCCTTATAAAACCACCATTTGAACCTTTGGCTACGGTCTCCCTGTTATACTTATCTATGAAAGTAGCCTTTTTAGTGGCTATCACTTCCGCTCGTCGCATAGGCGAAATCGCTGCCCTTATGGCTGACCCACCTTTCACGATATTCTATAAAGATAAGGTCTCCCTGAGACTGCACCCTAAATTTATACCTAAGGTGTCATCTAGCTTTCACCTTAATCAAACCATTCATCTTCCTGTATTTTGCCCAAAACCACACATTACGTCTCAAGACAAAGCACTACATACACTCGACGTACGACGGGCGCTTGCCTTCTATCTTGAGCGCACGAAAGCTTTTCGAAAGACACCTAGACTTTTCGTGTCAACCACAGAGCGTTCCAAAGGCCAGCCAATTTCCAAACGACGTATATCCCGATGGATATCCACCTGTATCCAAACTGCGTACATAACATCTCAAACGGTCCCACCGCAAACTATACGCTCG
Source organism: Podocnemis expansa (assembly GCA_007922195.1). Lineage (NCBI taxonomy): Eukaryota > Metazoa > Chordata > Testudines > Podocnemididae > Podocnemis > Podocnemis expansa. Next base: position 2,281,862 of record ML681988.1, on the reverse strand, counting down.
CATTCCACACGAGCCATGGCCTCTTCGGTCGCGTTCCTAAACAGAGTGCCTTTGCATGAGATATGCCAAGCGGCAACATGGGCCTCATCCGACACTTTTGCCAGACACTATGCCCTAGATCGTTTTTCGGCTATGGACACGGCAGTAGGACAGGCAGTACTCAGTTCAGTCCGCCACACATAAACCGAAGTGCCCACCTCCAGACGTAACAACTGCTATGAAGTCACCTTCAGTGGAGCAGTCAGGAACACTGCTCGTCGAAGAAATGGAGGTTACTCACCTTTGGTGCAGTAACTGGGGTTCTTTGAGATGCGTGTTCCTGACATGCTCCACTACCCGCCCTCCTCCCCTCTACTTCGGAGGTTCAGTCTTTTCCGTAACTTCTATAATCAGGAACTCCGCAGTAGAAGGGAACTGGAGGAGCGGGGAGATCAGAATGCTGACGTCAGCAGGGCGGGAAGCACACAAGCTGCACGTCATCGCATCTCTCCCCGCTGATGGAGCCACTGCTATAGAAAAAATCTCCGATCCGGGGTGCGGTGCCGCGGAAAGACCTTCAGTGGAGCATGTCAGGAACACGCATCTCGAAGAACCCCAGTTACTGCACCAAAGGTGAGTAACCTCCATTTCTGAGTTACAGGATTCTGGTGCACTTGTTACTGGAAATGGTGGTGATCCTGGTGTTGACATAATTTTGTGAAGAGGCTGCAATTTTTTAAATTAGGTGCCTAAAGTTATGTTCTTAGGTCCTTATTTAAGGGGCCTAAATAAGTGGGCCTCATCATCAGAATTGCTGAGCATCCAGCAGTACCCATTTACTTCAGTTTACATTGGGAGCTGCTTTTTAACATTGTCTGCTACACAAAGAAAGAAAATAGCTTTGATTTTAGAAACTGGAAAGAAATTATAGGGCTTTCGCTAGCAATGGACATCAGCCAGAAGTAGTGTGGTAGGGGACATAATCTTAAAACTTGAATAGCAGACCTGGAGGGAGTGCTTCTGAGCCTAATTCAAGAAGAATTTGCCTTTTTCTTATGGAAAGCAGAGATCCAAAGTACTGCAAAACCTGTCTTCTTGCCATTCAGTTGTGCCCCTGACTGTGCCACCCAAAAGAGGATGATGTGGGTTACGAGTTGTGGTTCTCCTGTAATAATCCCTATAGGCGCTTAAACACAGAGACGATGGAATGCAGTCCATGGTCTAGACTCTGTAGCAAAGATGGCTCAGCCAGAATATGTACATGTCTTAACACAAATTGCAAAGTAATAGTTGTGACATGCAGTTGTTTTAAACAAAAAACCATTTCAAGTACAAAAATTCTAGTTCGTTGAAAAAAGTATCCAATTACATCCTTAGAAAATTCTTAACCATATGAAAACATAAAGCTCCAGAAACTCTAGAAAGACACATGGAAAAGCAGCTTGCCCTTGCGTGGTTTTTTTAAAACAAGCCTTTTGAAAAGTGGATGATAGCTGATGGTAGCTGTGCAGATGCAACTAACATATTGTCCATCAGCGTGTTCCATCACCATTTCTTGATCCAGAATAATAATGTATGTGACATTCAGAACTTCTTAAAATTTTTCCCCTAAACTTGTCACCTGATCCATAAAACTATACTTGACTTTGATTGGCATCTGATGAGAGTGAGAAATAAATGAATACTAAGAAACAAGCTCTTGCTTGTTTTTAGAAGCAAAATGTGTTCACAGTTATACATTTCTGAATGATAGTTACAGAACAATAGTGTTAAATTAACTGTCTATTGCAACATTTCCCAAACTAATTTGGGCTCAGAACACTTTTGGGCTTAGAATATATTAATAGGACATGTGCATGCTGGTCTGTGTGTGTATGTTGGAGGGGTGGTTGGGTTCATACTGAAAAATTTGCCACACGTATTACTTAAAAGTGGATTTAAAAGTGTTACAAGGAGAAGTTCCAAAGGGGCAGCCGTGTTAGTCTACTCCAGCAAAAGAAGCAAGGAGTCCTGTGGCACTTAAAAGACACAAATTTATTTATCACATGAGCTTGCATGAGAGAAAATCCCACTTCATCAGACACTTTGAAGATGGGCGGACTTACAGAATGGGAGGAAAATAAATGGAAGGGTGGGTAAGACATGGAATCAGATCATACTATAACAGCAAATAAAAGCAGTTGTTAAGATTCAAACACTGGGAAACAGCACATAGAGGAAGGCTGTTTCAGTACCGTCGCTGAGGGCAGAAAGACGGAACTGGGAGGGTCAGGGTCACATATATAGCTACAGTCGTGGTGCAGAGGGGGCGTTGGCCACTGACCCTGACCTGACAGGCTAGGACTAAAAGGTTTCCGGATTACTGTGCACTGAAGCACGTAGACACCTGTAACTGAATGATGTGAGCAGAGCTTGATGAAGAACGTGGCTGTTCCCCAGCACACAATTTGGGAAACACAGGTCTATAAAATACCAGGAATCTTGTTTGAATTGCACACACGTTAACATCATGTTAACAGTTTTTTATAGCTTTTTTGATGCCAATCTGAGAACCTCCCTCCACTCCTCACCACTGGTTCCCTTGATTTGTATCTTCTCTCTGTTACAAGCCTATACAGTATATGTGTTGAACATTACAGGAAAAAAGTTTAGTCCTTTGCTATAAAAAGCTAAGATTCAGTAATATAGTAATAAAAAGTTAGAAGAAAGCAAAAATGATCTTGTAGGAAGGTAAAAAAGAGTGAGAAAGACAGCATGAACAGAAAGATTTCCTTTGTCTTGCCTACCTCTTCACTGTCTTTTTCTTTCTAGCTGTTCTTGTCATCCACTTGTTTTCTCCTTCTCACTAAAACTATTAAATTCTTACCACTCAAACACAAAGTGAGGGAAGATATAGCAGTACCTTTCAGTTCAGTCAGGTCTTGTTTTATCTGAAGATGACTCAACCCTTTAAAATATTTAATTAATGGCATCTCACAGAACATCTGCGGTATAGGTAATTGATAATTCAAGGACTGTTATTCTTAAGAAAAAAATTTATAACATTTTATAGCACATAATACGTCGTTTGATTTTAGATTCTAGTTTGTCTTTTGTGGTATAATAGTCTAGAAATTCAGGCTGTGTTGTGTAGGATATACATACATGGACAATGTCATCCTGGCATTTGTATCACACAGTACAGACCGTTCCCTGCAGGAGAAATTGCGTAGGAAATGTAGATGTGTGCCATGAGGCTCCAGTAATGTATAAAAAGGATGTGTGCAGTAAGTAGATGAGTGTGAAATTCACACCATTTTACAGTTGAATTAATGAGATTTTCAGGAAGGAGTTTAATCTTGCGGTCATTTCCTTCCTGTTGTTATATTCTTGTCAGTGTGTGATGGGCGAAGGATTTTATTGTCATCTTTGAATTTAAATTATGTATACTTAAAATACCGAGATGTGGAATTCCTCTCCATTCCTCACCACTGTATTTTATGAGATTGTTAAAAAGAGTTATTTTTTTCTTGTAGTATCATTCTCAAGTCCGTTGTTCTACTTAATTAACACACCGAATTGCTGCTGGGAATACAGTATCACCAAGAATCCTTATTGCTTAGGAGGTCATAGAGGCAGACCAACACTGACTTGAAATCTCGGAGTCCATGATGATGAAAAAGGAGTTTAGAAAAGATGGGAAATGAATTGGTAAAACATGAAAGGTAGGATTAAGCTTTGTATGAATATAAGAGACTAGTGCCTTCTCACCTCTGAACTAATTTAAACTTCAGTAACTGAACTTATTTGAAGGTTACAGTCTGAGTGCAGTAATGGAGACTTCTTGGGGTTTCTACTTCTGTGTGGTTTCTGTAAAGAAGTAAGAATTATCTAGTAGAAAACTGGAGGATTATGCAGCTCATTTAAAATGTAGTTAAAGAATGTAGGCCATACATACAAGGTGGGGGACATTGTTCTGGGGTGTAGTGACTTCGAAAAAGATTTGGGGGTTATGGTGGATAATCAGCTGATGCTCATTTAGCCAGTGTGATGCTTGGACCGAAATAGGTAATAAGATCTGTGGATGCATAAACAGAGGATAGTAGTACACCAGGGGGTGGACAAAACTGGCTCACAGCTAGGTGCCAGCAATTTTGCTTTTGGTCACCAGAGGTCGTCCATTACATTTCTTCAGTAGAACTAGGTGGGAGGCTGCTAAAACTGGTCACCTTGGTGACCAGAACTGTATTATTTGTCAAGGCCTGGAGTAGGGATGTTATTTTAACTCTATAGTTGGCATTTGTGTGATCACTGTTGGAATACTTTGTCCAGTTCTGTGTCCACATTTTGAGAAGGTTGTTGATAAATTGGAGATAGTTCAGAGAAAAGCTTGAGAAAGATTAAAAGATTGGAAAACATGCATTATGGTGATAAACTCAAGTAGCTCAACCTGTTTAACTTAACGAAGAGAAGGTTAAGGGATGACTTGATTACAATCTATACATACCTACATGAGGAAGAAATGTTTGAAAGTGGGCTTTTCAGTCTAGCAGAGAAAGGTATTACATGATCCAATGACTTGAAATTGATACTAAACAAATTGAGGCTAGAAAGTATGTGTGGATTCTGAACAGTGATGGTAATTAACCACAGGAACATCTTACAAAGGGTTGTGGGAGGATTCTCCATCACTGGCAATTTTTAACTCAAGATTGGATAAAAATATGTCTCTAAGGAATTATTTTGGGGAAGTTCTATGGCCTGTGTTGTACTGTTGTCATCTAATCTGACCTGTAGTGGTCTTTTCTGACCTCGTAATCTATTGCAAGGGTTTTCTATTGTTGGGAGGGGGAGGGGCAGCGGTTGGTTGTGGGGGCATTGTTTGGTTTTTTTCACCTTCCTAAGAAGCATCAGGAACTGGCCACCACAAGAGACAGAACTTTAGCTTGGTGGGACCAGTGGTCTGAGGAAGCACAGAGAATTTTCTTTCTTAAGAGCCTGACTGATGTGTCTTACTCATAGTGTAATTAATCAGCAGATTTAGCATCAGGAAAGAATTTTCCCTCAGATTGGCAGGACCTCCAGTTTTGTTGTTTTTCTTTGGTTGGTTTTCTCTCCCCCCTCCCCCCCCGCCATCTGCAAAGCATGGGATCATCTGGGTGAAACCCACCTAATCTGTTGTCAACCATTGTGTGGGCTGGAGGCATTGGTGGCATCTCTCTCTCTCCTATTCTCTGCCTGTGGTGCACACTGTTTATTCTTCTTGGGACTAAAACACTAGTTTAATGGATGTAACCATGGTCAGGATAGGGGTCTTTGGGTGATATTTAATGGCCAGTGATATACAGAAGGTTAGACTAAATGATCTAATGGTTCCTTGGGAACTTGGATTCTATGAACGGAACATGTTCATTCCTGAACATCCTGTGCATCAAAAGAACAGACTAAAAAGTGCTAGTCCTTCTTACTAATATGTAAACAAATAAAGTGTAAGAAGTACAAACAACTTTGGCTGTCATTCAAGTGGTGTTGTCCTCTGGTATGTTCCCAGAGAAGAACATTAGTCAGAGATGACCTCAGCTTGGTTTCCTGTATGAGTGGAATTTTTTTTTCTTTTTTTGGACCACGGGAAAGGCTGGAAATGTATTTTCCTTTGTGATTTAGTAGGAAAAACACTGCCAGCACATGAAAGATGGAGATTTAGGAACAAATACATTTTGTAGGTCTGGAAGAGATTGGGTGGCAACACTAAATCTCTGATTGTGGGTGTATAAATCTAAGCATACTACTTACTTGAGTGAGTTTCCTTAAAGAAGGATGGTATTACTGCTTTACAAAAGGCTGGTACCTGACTTTAATATTAGAGTCCAGAACTTTGACCTATAGCCTCATCAATAGGCTGTTTTCTTCCTAAATGGTTTCCTCCCTCCGATGTGATGAAGTACAACTGCAACACCTCTGTGTGTGTGTGTGTATGCCACATGTTGTCCAAGGGTCCTCTATGTGAGGACAAGAACCAGGATGGCTACTTCTTTCCCATGTTAACCAGTAAGATTTTAAGTGGGTCTCTCTGTTACATATCGCTCCCCATCACCCTGCTAGGTTTAACTGTTATGTCTTCGTTAGTCAAACTGTGTAGGATCCATAATACCATAAGTAAATTGTAAGGCAGCTTTTTAAATAGATCAAGAATATGATGCCTTTTAAAATTTAATGGGGGTTGATCTGAACACGATAAAACTCTCAAGGACATTTATTTCTTATAATCTGTGAAAGCACTTATTGTGTTTCTAAAGAGGACATGGGTGCTTTGAAGTTATGATGTATCTTCTTTCTTTCCTGCTAAATTTAATTACAGCTGCTATCTTGACTATCTCAGTCTAAACAGTCAGTCTGGAAATAAGTTCTTGGGCCTGATCCTGCAAACCCTTGGTCATGTACATAGGCCAGCTGAATCACTGTGGAGCTACTCACATGAGGCTGAGCTATTTAAATAAAGAACAGTTGCTTTTTTTGAGCCCTTAAGGCCTGATACTGACCATAGAATTCAGTGCGAGATTTGCCGCTGACTTCAGTGGGAGCAGCATTTAACCCGCTAGTCTGCTGCTATATTTTAAATGGACTTTATATTTTCTCCATGTTTTTTTCTGTCACTGTTCTTTGAGCAAGGATTGCATCTCTGACTGTTCAATGAAAAGTCATGTGATGGGTGGTGGAAATAATAAAATAGTAGTTATAGACTGATCAAATAGCAACTGTGAAAATGCAAGACAGGGGAGGGAGGAGTGGTGTGAATAATAGACGCCTATATAAGAGAGAGTATGAATGAATGAACGCTTCTGCAGATGGGTTCTTTTTATTTTTCTGGTCCAGTTTTGTTTATAATTAATTACCAAATTGTTATGAAAAAATACTAATCTCTTACCACTCAAGGCCTATTCAGTGCTTTACCGACATATCATAAGGCAGGACTTGGTGAGGAATCTGTGAACTGAATCCTGAGTTGTGTTTGAGGAACATTCAGTACAGAAGAATGTGCAAAACTGGTGTTAAGCCATCTTTTGTGCTCTCCTAATCCTGAGGCTAAGCTGGCACAAGTCTGGCTGTGGCATTAAAAGAGCAGTCTTATGCCAGCTGCCAGTGGCCACAGGTACAAATTCTAGCAGTGAGATCCACCTGTAGGAAGGAGCTCTAACCAGGTTGCCTTTCTCTGGCCATGTTGCTGATGCTGGCATCCAAGAGGAGTGGCCTGGTGGAAGCAGCTTTTTGCCAGCTGTTCATCCTTGTGTGCTAAGGTGTCCCCCAGTGGCTGGCTACAACTTTAGGACATCTTTGCACCTGTGGACTGAGACACAGCAACCTGAACTGCTCTAAAACAAGTGGCTTTGCAGGGAAATAATGCAGTGTGGTGAAATACTGGGAAAAAAGAAGTCAGTTTTCCCAGTGAGCTCCCCACTGTTTTCTTTGTTGTGACTGGCTTGTGTCATTTCTGGGATTTCAAAATTCTCCTGTTTACATCAGTCTGCTTGACGACATGTGGGCTGTAATTTACTCTTTGGAATTCTCCCATGGACAAGTAAAGGAAGGAAGCTGAGGGAGGATGGGGCTATTGCATCCTGTATCCTTCAGAGGGGAGGGACCACACATAGCTTAGTTCGAAGGACGTAATACTTTATATATTTTAGCTTAGGATGTTTGAACCTAGATAAGCCCTTGATTAAAGGACAGTCAGTTGTGTGTAGCTGGTAGGAACTCCTTAGAAGTTTGAGAACATCCTTCTTAAATTTCTTCATAGTGACAGGAGAAGAAGAGAAAATGCAGAAGCACCTTTTGAAGTGGTGAGTTCACAATGATAGTAGAATATTAATTATTCAACACTGAGCTGCACTGGCTGGTTCTAGAAAGTAACTTTTGTAAAATTTACTGCACATCATTGCAAACAGGGCTGATGCATGAATACTATGAACCATGCAGAATACCTTCTGAAAACATCTCTTTTTCTGATTCTCCAGTTAATTATTTGAGTCTGACATGAAGGAATGCAGTTTAGGATCGGCAGAGACCCTTTGCAGTAGTGAGGTAAGGCTAGAATGTGCAATGAATTGTGGATCCATAAAAGGCAACTTTAGGATTGTGTTAAATATGCTTTCTATGTTAAATTCTCTTCCATCCCCCAATCCCTAGAAAGTCTGTGAAACATTCACAGATGACTACGAAGAATTATATGACTTTTATCATAGTATAAAAAGACTTAGTCACTGTACATTTGGAGGTAGGAGAGGTGGAAAAAAGGCTCTGAACTATATTAGTGCATGTTAAGTGGATTGCTATAATACAATTTATAGAGACTAGCTATCTGAGGATGCTTTTGTTTACAGAACTTAATTTCATTCTAAACTTTAAGAAAGTTAGTGGGCCTGAGAATTAAACTTGTCTGCTCCTCTCAGTGTCTGTTGATAACCATTATTGATTGCTGTTAAGCATTTTTTCCTAATGTAGAAGAGACATGAGGTTGTTGCACTGTTTAAAACGCACTCACAGGATTCTGCATTGACTTAATGTAGTGCTTCTTTCATTTGTGTCCACAGAACTCTTGAGTGTTGCAAAATCGTGCATCTTTCTATAGTGTATCAAAGTCAGCATGGGAAGATAGAAACCAAAATTTGTGCCTTGTCAACTGTGTAAAGCCAACACAGATTTTTATTGAACACCCATAGTTCTAAAACTGAAACTACAAAGCATAGATTAAATGTAAAAATATACATTCTTTGTTATTTCAGTTCTTAGAATTATTTATTTTTAATTAAAAGCCGAGGGTACTTACAAGCATCACAATAAGAATTACAAGTGATATTTTCAAAATACTTCAGTAAAAGTAATTTTTAAAAAATTATTAAATAAAAGTATTAAATCCTCTGCTTTCAGTGAAAAACCTCAGCCTGGAGAAATCTATCAGTGACTATGCAAAATGAAGTCCTGATGTTTTGCATCACTATCCAGTAATTAAAGCAAGGAATTTAACTAACATTCTAGGTTTTTCTCTCTCAATCTCTCCCCCCCCCCCATGGTGAAAATGTTCAGGAATAAAATCAGGAGAAGCAGATATTTCTTCGTTGTATGTTTAGTTGAGAAACTGATCTCAGGTCAGAAACTCACCTTGAGACAAAAATATGATTGTAAAAAGAATACATCTGCTGCACATCAGCTTCCACAGATCGTATGACACTTACTTTAAGAGAAACCTAACAGAAATAATGACCCTGTCTTAGAAGGATACTTTGAAACCTTCCTCAGACTGAGAATCCACTTCAGTGGTTTATGTAATACATCTGAATAGAGAGACCCCCTCTGTCCCTCTCTTGATTAATTTGATGTGGAATGAATAGTCTTCAATGCACAGTAATTTACTGAAATTGTCTAAAATGCTGACAAGCCTGAAGTGTTGAAAAATATAATTTTAAAGATTTATTAAGCTAAGTATAGAGCACAAACACTTATTTTAAAATATGGAGAAAGGTAAAAACAAAAAAGTCAAATCAAATCAGAGAGCTTTCAATAAAGCAAAACATTTCAGAAAAAGAGGTTGAGAGAGATTAAGGGGTAAATTGCAAAGGAGGGTAATGGAATTAAACATGGACAATGTTGCTAGCATCATGACTGATCTTTTCCAGGGTGTGCTTCATGAATCTTTTTGAAGAATTCCAGATTGCAATCCCCTTCTAAATTGCTGAATGATAATGCTGATGATTTTTTTCATAAATAAAGCTATTCAGTGACTGAATGTATTTGGCATGACTTTCTTTCTGAGCTGTATACCACAAACTCTCTTTAAACCTACTACAGAAAAGGAATTGATTTGTATTAAGTTTTAAGTTGTTAGATGGGCTATGGTCAGCATTTCCTCCCATAGCACCCCCCAGATGTGAATAGCCTTCCATAGGGTTCAGTGAAGGAGTATGTGATTTTTAGAATTTTTTTTTAAAGGGACTAGACAAAGTCTCAAAATTTGTGCTCATTTCAACTGATAACATGTTAAAAGCTGTTCTGTCATGCAAACTAGTAAGCCTGTAGCGCTCTCATTTCTGTATTTCATTGTCTGCAAATTTAGAAACTGGGAACCAGAGTCATCTTTATAAATGACATTTCAGCAGTGAGTCATGCGTTTATTAAGTATGTGATATCAGAGATAACATAGTGAAACTTTGATTATACATACCATAAAAATCCAAACGTTCCAATTATCCAGACAAGGTTATTGGTTGCCTGGCTTAAGATGACATTGTGACCCCATTGGAGGCAGTTGGTTCTAGTTAACGCTGCTCTGAGAATCAAGGAAGGGCAGCTTGAGCAGCTAGTAAAGGGGTGGGATGGGGAGGGGGAATCCTGATGTTCTTCACCTGTTGTGCTTAAGTGAGGAACTATACGACTAAGCACCACAATATCTCATCTAAAGAGTACAGCAGACTTGAAAGCCTGGTGAGTGGCCTCCTTGTTTGTTGCCTGAAGATTCTTGGCCTCCTTTGACTAGGTGAGTTAGAATAAAGGTTCTCAACCAGGGGTGCATGTACCCTCTGGAAGGACTCTGTGTGACCCAGGAGTACCTCAACCTGTGTAGATATTTGCCTAGTTTTACAATAAGCCACATAAAGACACTAGGAAAATCAGTACAAACTAAAATTTTATACAGATAATTTGTTTATACTGCTCTATATACTATATCCTGAAATATAAGTACAATATTGATATTCCAATTGATTTATAATTATATGATAAAAATTAGAAAATAAGCAAGTTTTTTATATTAATAGTGTGCTGTGACACATTTGTATTTTTGTCTGATTTTGTAAGCTGGTAGTTTTTAAATGAGGTGAAACTTGGGGTACACAAGACAATCAGATTCTGAAAGAGGTACTGTAGTCTGGAAAGGTTGAGAGCCAGTGAGTTAAAAGAACCTTATATGAAGGACCTCCACTTCAGAACCTCATAAAAAGAGTGCAGATTATGAGTTTTGTAAAAGAATATGCAAAATTCATTCTGATGGATCACATAATGGCAATCATAATGTCTTGTAACACTATCACAGAGCACTTGTAACATGGCCACTAAGTTTCTGGCAAATGGTGGCCTTGACAAGACTCCCTCCTAAATCAGGGAGGTTGCTCTGGACTTATGGAAAGCCCTTCCCCATTCATACTATTCAACCATTCAGGTGCTGTAGGCCAGAAAAAGTGGGACCAGAAAATGAGCATGGATCTAAATGTGACCATGCAGAATGCTACAACTGTCAGGTTACGGTTAGTAATTTTGTGATGTCTTTAGATGATTCTGTTTTCTAACCCTTGTTGTATGTGTATATTTGTTGCTAGTTTACACAAGATGACTCTGAGGAGGTATGTTAGAGGGAGTTTATCCTTGTCCTGGAGCAGAGTGGCAAAAATGATATGATGCAAAGAGCTTAATAAATCTGTTTTCCTCAATAGATGGTATAGAATTTGTAATGTCAAATACTTACCCTTCAGCAGCACTACTGATCCTTATGCCATGAAAGCTAATAGATGGGTGATACATTTGAGGGGTCTGCCAGCATGTGGTGTTGTGTGACTTACAGATAAGAACATTGCTTATTAAACAATTAGCCTTTGGGAACACTTGACCCCTTTAAGTGCTTGGATTCATATTGTGCTGAAACACTTCGTTTTCAAATCCAAGTTTAAAATTCAGTTGGTTAGAAGAAAGAAGAGAAGACCAAATTAGCTGGAGCTTGCATTCTTGGGTGAAAGGATGAGGTTGCAGTAGAGTATGCTGGAAGAGTGTCTAGGCTGTAATTGTAAGTCTTCTAGTATGGGATATTTTGTATGCATAGTCGAAATGTAACCCTTACTGATAATTTGATAGCTGAATGTAAAACTACTGCAGTGTATCTTAGTCTACCTTTCCTAGATAATCAAATTATTTTTAACAAAACAAGTATTATCAAGTAGGAGTGAGCCATCTGTTTTGTAGTTACGTGACAGTGATTGTTAGTCTTCTCTTTCAGCTTGAGACATTAAGCTTTGGATTTCTCTCTTGATCTATTTAGTCATGGATTTAACAAATACAGCAAATATTTGATTGCCAGCTAATCAAAAAAAGGCCTTCTCTTATGGCTATTATTTTGCAGAAATTAAATTTCATGCATTGGATAATGTCGCTGTTTTATAATTTTGTCAAAATGGAAAAAATCCCAGATGAATTTTTGTAGCTCTTTAGTATTTTGCATATTAAAATGATATTGGGAAAAACCAAATATGTTTTGATTGAATGCATGTTGTCATCTTTCCCTAGAAAAATGAGCTGCCTCATAACGGTATCCTGAAATCAAACTGTAAGTCTAAAAAATACCTGATATGATTTTTTTAAGGAATGACATTTTAAAAACACAAACTCAGTTAAAAATTATTTTTCAAAAGTTTTCTTCCTACAATGCTAATCTTGTATGTCAAATCTTATCTGGTCCCTAAGATATACATTCTTGGGGATTTCTGCCTGTACAGAGATGGGGCTTGATTCATTAAACAAAAGGGTTTTTAATTTGCATCATACATGTGGGCTTGGAAGCAGCTTTACCAGCAGGGTTTTTTCAGCTAGGACTGTTGTGCTGTTCCATAGGAGAGTAGATTAAAACTCTAGGGGGTTCCACTGGAATGCTACCAGTGGAGACTTTTCAGAACCACTGATAAGAGTCAGGTGGTCCCTGGAGCCTTTAAGAATGAGAATTTTTGGTTTTGTTTTCTCCAGTGGAGCCTTGCAGTTTCCCCTCACTTCGCCTTGACAGAAATATCCCATACAGACCTTTCATTCTTACCTAGAGCCATTCAGTGTACATGAGTACTATTACTTCATCAGCCAAAAAGACTGCACTAGACTGAGGCAAAGGATTCTTTCTGTCAAGGGCTAAGGCCATCCTTTCTGCAGCAATTCTGGTTTCTGTTGGCCCATTCAGCAAAAGATTCAGGTTAATTCCAGGAATTCAGTCTGATAATGGCATGTGCATTTACTAGTGTTAGAACGCCTGTTTGGCTAAGCAGAATATACTTCCATGGTTAATGTGAAAACTGTTTTTCTTGGGGGAACAAAGTAAAAAGACAGCAATTAAAAGCTGAGACAGCATGATGGAGCTAGCAGTATAGTAGCAAAATGGAAGAACTACAAGAAATGTGCAGTTTGAGTCTAAAAAGTGACCTTGTAAAAGGGCCCCTTCTTTTTCCACAAGGCTGTTTACTGTATGTAGCCCAGCCTATGTCTGTGGATATCAGTGATACAAATTTGTTTTTACTCTAGGTAGCTATGCAGAGTTAATAGTGGCAAGGGAGAATGAGTTGGCTTCTATTCCTTATTGTGCATTGTTAACAGAATTATTCACTAAGGTACAATCATTTACAACTATGCAAAGCTGAGGGTATTAGTAGGTTAGCTCAATTGTCAGAGAAGACACAATATGAGGAGGACACAGTTATGTAAGTGGATCTGGGAGCCTGATTTGTCCAAAGAATTTTTATGATTAATGAAAGATGAGAGAGAAAAAAATTCATCCTGATGTTCAGACTCAAGGTTCATTCTACAAAGTTAGTAGGTTTTGTTGTTTGTTGCTTGTTTTTAATTTATTTACAAACTGAACAGATTTGATCTGGAAGTAGTTGCGAAGTGATAAACATAGAACCACACAATAGTATGTGTAATATGATTTTGTTGGAGTAGATCAGCACTTTAAAAGAATAGAGCTGAATTCTCACATCCAGCGAATTGTACTTGAGATGCATCCCTATGTAGTAACAGTTAATTCCTAGAACTTGTTGTGTTTGGTGAAATGTTGTTAAAGCTTTTTTCCCCAGGCAAAAGGGGATATTGCACTGAGCTTTCATATCCCTAGGGTGGAAATTTGAATTGGCGGATTATTGATATATGAAGACTGTATTTTATTGCATGTTTTGGTCATTGATCTTAGATAAATTGTTTGGTGCTGATTCCAAATCAGTCATCCAATTAGACAAATAGCAGAAGGGTTAAGTGCCAAAAAAGTGACTAGAATTGCTTAAAATTGAAGTTGCCCATAGATGTACATGGTAATCCTGATGTGTTGCTTTCAGTCTTCTTCAGCACTTTCACTGCAGTTTCAATATATCAAGGACAACAGGACTACGCCCTGAGATATTAGTTCAGAGTTTTAATTCTGTGCATGTGTTAGTCCATATTAGTTTAGTTTTCATTTTTATTGGTGTGTAAGGAACAGATTTTTTTGTTTAAATCCATGCAATGATATTTGGAATTATTTTTCAAACGATCATCATTCTTTGGTTTAATTAGATAACACAAAAATAGTAAATAGCCCCCTCCCCCATGAAAGCAAAGCAAAAAAAAAAGTATAATTTCGGTGGATTGTGCGGACTTGCAAGTTTCCATAATTTTTATTCAAAGCATTTGACAAAGTGGGATTATCTCCCATGAAAGCTCATGTGATAGATAAATGTGTCAGTCTTTAAATGTACCACAGGGCTCCTTGTTTGTTTTGCTGAATTAGGCTGACAAGGCTACACCTTTGGAACTTAATTTTTTATTAACTTCCCTGAGCTCTTTGTTACGCTAGCAGTTGCAGCACCCAGGTTGATTGTTCTTGATTTGGCAAACACAGTGAGCAATGGCAGTATTTCTTGATGAAAGGGGAGAGAAGCAGGATACTAACTATGTAGGATATTGTTTTAAATGCTTGCTAAAGAAATTTAAATATTAGGAAAATCTTGGCTGCTTGTCTCTTCTTCTCATGATCCACAATTGCTAAGCTCAAGATTTTAGACTAGAGGCAGCTTGTAATGTGTGTTTTTTGTTTATTTAGGGCCATATTGAAAGCCCATTAAAATCAAGGGGTAGACTCCCAATGACTCTAGTGGATGATGTATTGGCCTCTTGGCAAAGGGTCCTCTTTTCAAACAGTTCTCATCTCAGGCCTGGCAAACTCACTCTAGCAAACACATTGCTTACAGCTGTTTCTCTGTAAAGGATAACACATAAGATCTCTATTGAAATCTTCAAAGAGTGAGAAAATGAGATTTTTTGCCACAAAAGCTCATGCAGTAAATAAATTTATTAGTCTTTAAAAGTACCACTTGACTCCTTGTTTGTTTGCTGAACTAGACTAACATGACTTCCCCTTTGGAACTTATTGAAATCTTGTAACTTATCAATTTTATAACCACTGCATGATGCATGTATAAGTAATATTTAAGTAATAATATAACTATATTAACATTTATGCCCCTAGAGCTTTAAGGTTAAAAGGTGTGGCCATAGAATGATATCACAGGGTAATGGTCTATTCATGCATGAGGGAGTTGCCATCCCTCCCTGGTTAGCTGGTGAGATAACGCAGGGTGCAGTTGTCTGCTTTTGCTCCATCAAAGACAACCTCTTGGAGGTGATTTTAAAAAAAAGGGTCCAGACAGGAGATAGCCTTGTCTAGGAATAAAGACAAGGGAGAGGGAAATTCTGGCTCCATTTATTGAGAAAATATTTTGTTGATGAGGGGTGTTTTTAATGAGAGAGTAAATCCTGGTTCATCTGAAGGCGAGCCCTTGCAACAGACTGTACCTTGGAAGGGAACCTATCTTTTTAGGTAGGAAAGATAACTATAAATAAGTGTAGGCCCTACTTCAAGTTTTATGATTTTGTTTTGTGTTGTGTTGTGACCCTTTCTTTATGTCACTGTTCCTTGTTTCCAGTGGATCTCTATTCTTTCTTATATCTTTAATTTCACACAAGTGCTGTGTGTTTAGAATTTATAATAGGGGAACACTTGTCCTTTAAGGGTCTAGGATCTGGGATTTCTGTGAGGTTGATGGTGTGGTGGAAATTGTTGAAATCTTGGCGGAATTTCTCAATGGCCTCCTTTCCATAGGTCCAGATGTTGTGCAAAAAGAGCACCCAGGATCTTTTTAAGGGTGAAAAGGCAATATACCACATTTATTATAGAAAGCACAATTAACAGCTATTCTATACCTATACATCCACCCCCCCCCATGTGTCCAAACATACCAGAAGATGTTCTGCAGTTTATATAGTTACCTATCCTGATCGTGGCTTGAAACCATAGCTCGGGTCCATTGCTGGGGTTCATAGCTCATGGCAGCTACCTGGCTAGGGAAGCTGAGCATGAGGGAGAGTGGGGTCTCTGCTGGACATGCGTCGATGCTCCTTTCTCTTCAATGGCATCCCGAACATTACTCAAAGCCTTGTGATCTCACCCAGTCTTTTATAGGTCTTTAGTTCCAATGTGAGCCTATGGTTTTTGCTGTGTCATGCTGCCCCAAGGCCTTGGTGACTGTTGGTCACCAGACAATAGCAGACATAACTTTTATCTTGCCTTGATTGCTCTTCATTATTTTCTTTCTGGGGTGGATCCTTCTTTGTGCTTTTTAGGGATGTCTGCATTCTTCAGCCATTTAGATGATACTTCATTAGGACAGGCAGGCAGTTGAGACTGATCCCATCACGTACACACCTGGCATTTGAGATTAATCTTATCACATGCACACCCTTTGTTCACACATCTAAAGCTAAATGGGTTTACAGTTATAGTGTTCACCTAAAAGGTACATTAATCAAGTTGGAATTTTACAGTTATAACATGGAGTTTCAGCTACAATATGGAGTTTGTTACAATATATACTAAAACAGCTAAAGGGGTTCCAGAAAATAGATACAAGAGATACAATCTCTAATGGCTACAATAAAGACTTTAAAAAGGCAAACATTTCTGTCAGTTATGATACTAAAGACACAAATAATAGACAGACAACTTTGCTCTGATAGCTTTTAAAAGAAGTTGCTTTTGCAGCCGGGAACAAAAGCAGCAGTGAGTAGTTTTCAAATGAGTCAATTAACGTGGCTTACAATTAACGTGATTTTTGAATTTGAATGGATCAATCAAACAGCAGTGGTGATGATTTTACTCATGTACCTACACAGATGGTGATGTTATCAAAGTAGTGTATGAAGGCAAGTGGTACTTGGGGATGAGAGCTGAGGAAACATTGTTCTAAATCAACCATAAAATTGTTGGCATATTGTGGGGTCATGCGGGTACCCGTAACAGTGTCACTGACTTGAAGTCTTATTTCAGCAATAAACCCCATTGCCGACTCAACCTTCATATCACCTCAAGTGACACCATCATAGGACTAGCCAAATCAGCCACTCTGACAAGGGGTCCTTCACCTTCTCATCTGCCAATCAGATATATGCCGTTGTGTGCCAACAGTGCTCACTTGCTGTATACATTGGCCAAATTGGACTGTCTTTATGCAAAAGAATAAGTGGACACAAATCAGACATTAAGAATGATAACGTTCCAAAACCAGTAGGGGAACATTTCAATCTACCTGGACATTCTGTAAAAATATGCTAGTTCTAGTACTTCAGGGGGTGGGGGAGGGGGAAGAATTCAAAAGCAAATTGCAACGTGAAACTTCAAAATTGGAATTCATATGCAATTCTATCTTCAAGACTTGGTTTCTCTCTTCAAGACTGTTTGGATCAATGCATCTTGTTTACTTTACAGACATAGGCTAGCAGTTTGTCCTTCTAGAACTGTTTAGAATTTACCTTGTGACCCAGTCTTCTCTGTATGTATATTTTTATAGATAATTTGCTACATTTTCCATTTTCATTCATCTGATGAAGTGGGATTGTGCCCTTGAAAGCTTATGTGGCAAATAAATATGTTAGCCTTTAAAAGTGCCACAGGTCTCCTTGTTTGTTTTGTTGAAATAGAATAACACAGCTACCCCTCTGGAAATTGTACAATTGTACAAATTCTTCATGGTTCAAGAGAATACTGTAAATGCACAGAGCTGACTATTCAGTGCAGTGAATTCAGATAGCATATATATTTGTTACATTTTAAATAACAAAACTGTATCACTATTTTTTCTTTCTTAAATGATGTACTTGTTTCTAGGAACATAAGACTGAACTGTGCGACGCTCATTCTCATGAGTAAAAAAAGCAAGAAGTCCTGTGGCACTTAAAGACTAACAGATTTATTTATTGCATGAGCTTTTGTGGGAGAAAAATCCCACTTCGTCACACGCTTCGAAGATGGGGGAACTTACAGAATGGGATGAAAATAAATGCAAGGGAGTGTAAGACATGGGATCCCCATCTTCAAAGCATCTGACAAAGTGGGATTTTCTCCCATGAAGGCTCATGCAATAAATAAATCTGTTAGTCTTTAAGTGCCATAGGACTCCTTGCTTTTTTTTTGTTGTTGTTGTTGTTGTTGTTGGACTAGACTAACACGGCTGCCCCTTTGGACTTTATTCTCATGTGTGTTCTCATCAAAGTCCAAAAGGACACTTTGCATGAATAAGGACTGCACGTTAAAACCCACAGAGGGCTAAATTTTCAGTGAATACATTTTAAAGAATGTAGCAGTGCACACTCATATCTAAGCAATTTAAGTAGAAAGATTTTTGAAACTTAACATGGGTAAACAAGTGCAATGACAAGGAAGGATCTGTGAGCCTAGCTAGCTGTGTGCCTACCAAAGCATGTAAATTCAGCAAAACTTGTAAAAAATCAAGGTAAACTTTTTGCTTAAATAGTTTCACATTGATGTACATCAGTTTGTCTGTTGGCTGTCAACTCCTGTGTATGCTCTCTGCCCTTAGTGAACAGCTTCTCAGTCAGTATTCCTCTCATTCAAACTGTGGCATGGGTAACTGAAAAGTCATCTGGTGAAAATCTATTTTTATGGATGCCAAGGTCAAAATGTTAATTGACTTAAAAAATTAACATTTTTCCCTCCAATCTGACTTTACTTTTTCACAGATACTTTATATTAAGTGCCTGATCCTGTACATTACTGAGAATGTCCTAGCGGTTTTGAACACTGTGAACACCTACGGGAGTCCATCTGTGAGTTAAGTGCTGAGCTGCCTTAAAGCAGTTGCTCAGCACCTTGCAGGACACAACATTAGAAGTGTTAAACATCCTTACTCTTTCCCTGGGGGATAGAATTTATTCTAAAAATATATATTTAAAAGAAACTGATGTCTGTGAACCACTATTGCTGCTCTGTCCTTTGGGTATCATAGCAGGGGGATGCTGGATTGTCACATGACAAGAGTGTGGGATGACTCTGATGAGGATGTACAATGAAGCATCTCTAAAGTGAAAAATACAGTGGTGCTTTGGGTTGCAATATACTGAATGTTTCCATTAGCATAGATATTGAAAATAATGTTTAATAAAGTCTTTGGAATTTAATACTTTGCCATTGCGGGTTACCCTTAACAAAAAGCAATGGATTTATTATATCTATGTGTATGTCTGTTGCGTTTGCATAAATTTAATAAGAGCCAGCAATGAACTGAAAGGCCATTTATCACCTGACCATTTAATTTGAGTTCTCAAAGTCCCAGTTTGAATCCACATCAGCTTGTCTAAGAAACCACGACAAACAAGCATTTTGTTTTCTATAAGCTCAAAAATAAATGATCTTATGGTTTTATCTGATGCTTTTCAAAGAAAAAAAAAGTATGGAAAAGTGCACATTATAAAAAAAATTGGGTTATTTATCCAAAGAAATGTAGATTATTAAATGTAAAAGAATGTGTTAAGGCCTCTTGTTACTTGTTGCTAGTCAGTTTCTGGCTACTGTAACCTAATAGATATCTGGGTCACATAACAGGAGCAGAATCACTGTTAGTGGCTACTATTAATTATCATTTTACATACAAGAATTTTCTTTTTGCTGTTCCAGATGAGAATTCTCCAGCAAACTTCTGGGATTCCAAGAACCGGGGAGTGACTGGCACACAAAAAGGACAAATTGTATGGCGAATTGAACCTGGCCCCTATTTTATGGAACGTAAGTGCTTATGTGGGTAATATAGGGTGGGCATTGACATGGAAACAGCAGCCTCTCAGAACTGTTAGTAGCTATGACTTTTTGTCAGTCTGCTAAACAAAGCAGCTTATGGTTAGGTGATATTTCCATGTCTGATAGTATTTTAAAATCACTTGTGCTGTTTTTCACAGAGTCATGGATTGAAAAGGAAAACTGAACCCTGGGTTTCCCTGAGTGTGTTTAGGGTCTTCCCAGAGGTGGGGCTGCTTTGTAGCACCTCTGCAGGGCCAGGCATGTCACTATAGGCTCTTCCTGCCTTTGTCTAGAAACTGTGGCGGATGGAGTGGGGTGGTCTATGGTGTCAACTTGGTGTCAGTATCTAAAGATTCAAACTGAACAACATTGTGTTGGGCTGTCAGTGCTTTCAGAGGAAAATCCTCAAAGGCAAGTGCTTAGTTAAAGCCAAGGCCCTTACCTTGTCATGGGGTTTGCACTAGAGAGTTCTTCCTCTCTTTCAGTCTCCCCTAGTTCTGCCTCTGAGACTGAGAAGAAGCAGTCATGCCTTCTTAACTGACCTGCTGGCTTCTGATAGGTCACTGTCTCTTCCTGGCCTATCTAGGGCACTGGAGACTAAATCTTGTTGGTAGCCTTGGCTGAGCAGAAGTGTGTCAGGTCAGCAACTCTTCTAGCTGGGAGCAGAGAAGAACTGATAGATCCTTTCACAGTTATGTGTAGAGGAAGTTGGGGTATGTATTCTTGGGCCATTGGAGCATACCTTGGGTGCGTTCTAAGACATGAAGCTGCAGGAAGATGTGCATCTTTACTCAAGGAATGTTCTTTCACTGTGAGGCCTACTTTTTAGTAGGAAAAAGATACTTGTATATATAGCACCATGAATATGCCTGGTGTTTACATAAAAGTTGTAAGAAGATGAGGTCTCTGCCAGCAAGAGTTTACAATCTCACAGTCCAGACACTAGAACCAGAAAGAATGGTGATGGCAGATTAAGTAAATTAGCAAGAATGAATAAGGAGCTCAAAGTGCTACTGGTACAAAAGAGAGGGAAAGATTGGTAGGGTGTGTAGTGGTGTAAGGGGTTTTGATCCCAGAGTTTCAAAACTTTTTTCCCTTGCCTGCTTTGTAATAGCTACAGTTTGTTAGCCTGTTGCAAAACCCACCTTTTACTCCCTGTCAGGAAAAGGATGTTGGGTGAGGCCATGTTTAGTGGTTGCATGGAGAGGCTGATGAATAGTGACGTCTAGATTGTTGCTAGAGGATTTGATTTTAGGGGGTAATGGACAAATCTTTCTGTTAATGTTCTTTTAAACTATTATCAAGAGTGCCCTGAACAGTGGATGCAACCTTTTGTTGTAGAGTAGTAAAACTCCAAATGTGTAAATAATGAACTATGTGCATGGTAAGTTTATAAGAAATACATAACAAATTCAGAATTTTGGGGCTCTTAACAAAATGTCTTCAAGGTAAAAATTTAGAATGACTTTAAAATTTTCCAGATTTTCTTAAATGAAACATTTTGTAGAACCATTTCAGTCAACCATTCTTCTGTTTCTGTTTGTTGTTTATTCATTAATTATATCAAAAACTGAATATTTTGGAGGAATGTTAGGGAGAAAAAGCAGACCCTCCACTTTGTGCAGAAACAAGCAAACATAAAACAAGAAAGTTTTTCTTTTATCAGCTTTATTAAAATAGTAATGAGTCCACAAATGGCTAAGTCCAGAGAGGAGTTTAACCATGGAGCTGAAAGAAGTAAGTTTTAGGCAGAGCTTCAAAGAAGAAAAATTAGGTTGATTTGAGTATGGTGAGAGGGAGCTTTCCAAGTATAGAGAGCAGTATGGGAGAAAAAGCAGAGTTATGGTTCAGAAGTATCATTTTCTTACTGTTAAGACTAAAAATTTAGTATTATTCTCTTCTCCCCCAATTATTGATACTTTAATTACCTTCTGTTGTTCTCCATACGTCTGGATGTTCTTTTTACGCCAGTTGTTTGAAGCCTGCCCTTTCTGGTGAATGTTCAAACAGCAAATGAGCCTATGAAAAGCAATTCTAGGGCATCTGATTTCTCTCTGTCCCATGAATCTCACCACCATTCCTCAGCTCAGCTGCTTTGGCTCCGTCTTTACATACAAATCTGAACTGGGAATTCTCAACTGAGCTGATTTCATAAAGTAAAACTTCAGTGTTGCCAGCCACCTCTGAAACCATAAGAGAAGAATGGTAGATGTTCTTTGAAGTTAAGCTCCTTTAGACATACTGAGAGCCAAAATTCAAATGTCCCTTCCTAACACAGCTACCAACATCTTTAGGCAGCTGGACTGCTGTGAAGTGCTACTTTTCAAATGAAAAGCTGTTTTACCTTATGTAATTTTGATCACCTGGGTGAAATCCTGGATTGATGTGGATGAACTTCTTAGAAATTCTTATCTGTCTGTCTGGCATTAAAGATGAAAGGACAATTCTGTCACAAAAGAAATAAGGAAAGCTTCAAGGGCTGCTTTACAGCCCAGTTTTCCTGAAAGTAACAAGTATTATTTCACGGTATTAAAAATAGTATTCTCCCTGTCCGGTATTACCCCATTGTATGTTGGAACACTATTAAATATTGATAGCTCTTGGTGCAAGTTCTTGCCTTGATTGACCACATGAACAATAGTTATACATATTCTTCAGGAAGTGGTACCTATCCATCAGTATATGTAAGTTCAAAAGGGGCAGCTGTGTCAATCTAGTTCAGCATAACAAACAAGGAGGCTAGTGGCACTTTTAAAGACTGACAGATTTATTTATCGCATAGGAGAAAATTTCACTTCATCATATGCTTGAAGATAGAGAAGTACAGATGAATGGGAGGGAAATAAATGAGGGGAAGCGTAAGTCATAGGATCATTTCAGGCTGTTACAGGAAATCAATTCAGTCTGACCAGTTCCTATGACTTACACTTCCCTGCAGTTATTTTCCTCCCAGTCATCTGTACTTCTCCATCTTCAAGTGTCTGAAGTGGGATTTTCTCCCATGAAAGCTCATGAGATAAATAAATTTGTTAGTCTGTAACAGTCTCAGTAGACACCTTGTTTGTTTTAGTATTTATTTATTTTTAAAATACCCATCTAGCCACCAAGGTTCTATGCATTTCATAACATAGTTCCAAAAATAGAGCTGAACATAAAAATACAGTATAAAAGCCCCAGTAGAATAAAAATGAAATTAACTCAGTGAATCAATTAAAATAAAAAAAGTGTGTGGGTAGGGGAAGGAGAAGTATAAGTTAGAAGGCTAATAAACACTGGGAGTAGGGGAAATGCCAAATTGTTTTGGCAGTATTCTAGATGTGGAATAAGATGCGTGTCTGGGGAATGCCACACACTTAGCACCAGCACAGAAAAAGTCGAATTGCCTGCTGACCTGAGATGCAGTGTTGGATCTGTAAATGGCTGGTGGTATGTTATGTGCAAATACCAAATAGTGTAGGTTAGAGTCAAGGCAGATAATTCAAATATACTTTGGTTTTAGGGACAGGGCTTTAAAAACCAGCAGTGTTAGCTTAAAATCAATCACCTCCTTTACAGGCAACCATCAGAAAGAATGCAAGCCAGATGGAATGTAATGATTGTTGCTTTTGACATTTAATAATTATGCCACTGTATTATGAACAGAGTGCAAGGAATTGAAGAGCCTATCTTAAAAAGGGAATGTCAATCTAGCATTACGTTTGTGAGCACAGGTTATTGCTAAAAGAGTCATAAGATCCATATGCCACTAATGATGTGCTTTGCCATTGATGGCATGACCACAAGAAGCATTAAAATGATTATCTGAACTTCCTATCTCCAATTCTCCATAATAAGGAATTTGCATGAAGGAGTGCCATGTAGGTGACAGCTGTCCTTCTACAAGATCAGTGTTCTCCAGGGTTGAAGTTAAAGTGGCAGATGGGTGCATTGGACCTAATATTTTCCAAACACTCCTCCGGAGCAGTGACTCATCAAGCTAGAGCTATATAGGTGTGTTTCATCAATGTACCTATGATATTATACCTTGTGTTTAGGAATGTACTTACCAAGAGACTCCATATAATATAAAATATGGGTCATAGTATAGATTCCTCAGGTTTGTCACATTTAAATCTCTTTGATAATGCAGAGGTGTCCAGCAGCATCATATGACTGAGCTTCTCTTGTAATGACTGGAACAAAAAAAAGGCACTTCCAGGTATAACAGAAGTGCCCATTATTTACTGAAACTACAGTCCATCGTCAGTATGCCAAATGCTGCTGGGAGTGTGGCATGAACAGAACAACCAGTTGACCACGGTCCAAAACCAGGAATAGACTATTTCTGAGCCTGACAAACATAGCCTAAATGCCAGAAGCTGGTACTCAGATTGGAAATATGGGTATTCCAGTGCACTTGAAGCAGATAAGCTGATACTTTCTTATTTCTCTTTCTAAGTCATGAGACTTAGTGGTAGGTGACAGTTGCTCAACTGTGAAGACAAGGTGTCCTGCAAGAGACAGCCAACACACTTCCTAAGAGAGGTGTTGATAATACCTGTTGTTAGTAGTACCACCGCCACACCATGTGCTAAATAATCAAGATGGTTGACAAAGAATCTGGAATGATCAGTTCCATCTCATTAACTTTTGTTAGTGGGAGTTGAGGTGGACAGGCTCCTCCTTCTGTCCCCCAAATTTACATCCTTTTCAGAGAGGCATTTTAGGTCCTGATTCAGGACATTGCTTAACTTTAAATCTGTGAGCCATTTCATTTGCTCACCCAAATACACCAAAACTCCTCAAAAAATCAACAAAACAAAGATGAGCAAGGGGAGCTTTAACTATCCTGGCACAATGGTCAGCCTGAAAAGATTCTCTTAAAAAAAAAAAAGGCTCTAATCCAGAGGTGGCAAATTACAGCCAGAGGACCACATGTGGCCTGCCTGAGCCTTTCTCCTGGCCTGCTAGCTGGGCCTGGCTGGCAGTCCAGAGGATGGGTGCAGCAGCCATTTCCTCCTTCAGGCCTAGGGGAACCCTCTTTTCCCAATATGTGGGTCCAACAGTGCATTGGCTGGAATGCAATGGCTACTGCCCCCTTCCTCTCACCTTCAGCCCTTCCTTCTCCAGATGGGCTCAGAGGTGTCCTGCCTGGCATGCTCTCCCAGTGCCACCCCTTCCTCCCACAGGCCTAGGGGTGCCCTGGCCAGAGTGCAGGGGCCAGGACCCAGTGACATCTATCTCCCTCCTCCTGGCTCCATCCTTTCCCTTTGTGGTAACAAAAAGTGAACAATGCAAAAGGGGGGGAAAATGTGGATGGTGCCAAAAAAAAGGAACAGTTCAAAGAAGTAGACAATGCAAAGAAAAAGCAAATAAAAGTAGACAAAGCAAGAAAGAAATGTGGACAGTGCAAAAAAACTGAAAATAGCAGACAGTACAAAAAAGTGGACAGTGAGTAGGTTTTATATTTCTCTATATTGATTCATGTTTATATTTTTATGCATAGTTAGCTGTAATATAGTGTGCTATCCTTTCCAGCCCTGCTACCCCCTGCCCCACCCCTTTCCCCACTCTCTGCCACTGCACATAGCCCATCATACAGTGGATATGGCCCTCAAGCCCAAAAGTTTATCCACCCCTTTGCTAACCAGTAATCAAAAGAAACAGCACAAACAATCTTAAATGTGCATGTACAGATGTGCTCCAAAAACACCCACGACTGGTATGGAGCGTAGCAAGTAGGGAATGAAAAGGAAGAGTGAAATGAAACACCTGCCAAGTACAATGTCTTTCTCTTCTCACAAATAGCTGGTGCTGTTCAGCTTTCCCCTCCAGATGAAGGAGCTGACTTCATGCTGCACAGCAAGCCATATAGAGGCAGGTGTTTTTTCCCTCAGGTCCCTAGGCAAAGGGCAGAAGAGTAATATAAGCATGAAATGTAACATTCTGTAACTGTAGAAATTCAACAAAGCAAAACTGAGCTGGCATCACTGAGATAGCAGTCTGAGATTTAAAAACAAAAGTATTTCCTTACTCACATAGTACAAGTTAATGGGAGGTGCCCCTTTCAAGGAGGTGAGGGGCTGAAGCTGTGACTCGCTGATCATCTGAGTGAAGCTGCTTACTGTATCCCTTCAGAAAGAGTAACTTAAATGCAGAGTGGTGACATCAGATCAGCTCCTGGAAGAGATGCTCTGTGCTCTCACCAACATAAATAAAGGCAAACTCAGTGAGTGCTCTTCTGAGTTGGTGGTAATATTGTACAGGAACAGTGTAATGTGTTCATACCATTGTATAAATGCTTTGGCATGTTACCAAAGATTATGAGTGTGTGGTCTGGGGGCCACATCATTAGGTTGTTCTGGGTTCTGATCAACCCAGTCCTTCTGTCCCCCAGAGGTTGGAATTGTAGCAGATGTGACAGAATTTGGCATAACAGGCTTCTGTTCCTGCACCAGCTGGTGTGACTCAGGGACAGCAGAGATCTTGTGATCAGCATGAGATGGGCTTGATGATGTCCTTGCTAGAGGGCAGAGTCAGCACACAGGTGGCCAGTAATATTCAGTGAAAGAAATGTAAAGGGAAAGGGCATTAAAAAAAAAAATGCCCCTGAAATCCCTTGTTAAAGCTGTGTAATTAAAGACCCAGTTCCTACGTTGCTGCAGTTCCTTTATCCTGTTTTCTTTCCATAGAAATGTAGGGTTAGTACATGGAGAAATGGGTAGGCTGTTGGAAGTTCAGGGAAACTCAGTGTGGCTGAGATGGTAACTACCAACTTGTTTGTCTGGGGTTTTTTTTGTTTGTTTGTTTTTAATTTATGAACAGATTGTAAGCACAAATAGCCAGTGAGTTCTAGCTTTCAGGTGCCAATTGAGGAGTGGTTTTCAAACCATGGGTTGGAACCCAGTACTGGGTTGCAGACCATCAGGTACTGGGTCACAGCATCCCCTGCTACCGCCACTGAAGGACTGAAGTGCATTGCTCAGAGGTATAATTGTTGGGTCTCAAGCATAAATTATTTTTTTTCAATGGGGTCCTGAGGAAAAAAGGTTGAAAATCACTGCCATAGAGTATTTTGAAAGTTAGAATCATTTTTAGGGATGCCAAAAATTTCTGTTGTCAAAGCCTTGGATGTTCATTTCTGAAGCAGCTTTTTAGCTTCAAATATAAAGGAAATAGTCTCCAGGCAGGTATAGAAATGGGTATTCTGGTTAGCTATTTCAGGGCCTAAGTTTTGTAACCTGCTGCCCCATTCATTGAAAGGGAAAGCTGCAGGGAAGTAGTCAGTGTCATTGTGGTGTTTTTTCTTAATTTTATTTTTTTACATCTATCCGCTATGTACATTGGAGAACAGCCAAAATACCTCCAACCCTTCCCTAGTCACTGTAGGGATTCTAAATATTCCTGAAATATATTGCCAAATACATATCAGGTGACACTCTATATTCACACAAAGTCAACAAAATAGACTGGTATCCAATAAAAATGGCTCACAAAACCCATTTTGATGCAAAAGTTGTTGCTGTTCTGGTGTATTTTAAAATGGTTTTAATGCTTTCTTACCATTTCATCTGATTGCCTCATAGTCAGTAATGCATGTAGCTTCATAAAGTCCCTGAGGTACTGGTATTGGGTACTGCTATTATTCCCATTATACAGATGGTGAACTGAGGCACATTGAGATTGTGACTTGCCCAAAGTCACATAAGAACTCTGTGATAGAGCAAGGAACTAACCCGTGTGTCCCAGGCTACTGCCCAAACTATTAGACCATTCTTCCTTTCCTGTGTTCATTAAGTAGCTCTGCAGACTCTCCTTGTGCGTTTTGTGACCAAATTAATTTTGCACTTATAAAGCAGAACTGACTAGAGCATCTACAAATGTCATCAAAACCACCTGATGATTCATTAACAATTCTCTCTGAATATGAAAATATTGTAGCAAGAGTATATGAAAGATACCTAGACATAAACTGAGTGTTGTGATGCTTTTAAAGAATAACAAATTTATTTATTGCATGAGCTTTTGTGGGTAAAATCCCACTTCATCATAAGCATGACATGGAAACTATAGTATTTTTGCTGTCAGAGAGCGAGCTTTACTTTTATCTTTCAGGAAAGCAGGGGGAGTCTCATGGTTAGTAAACAAATGGGCTATTTAACAAATACCTGCACTTTTAGAGTTTGCATCTCACTTCTCCCTCAGTTTGTATGAAAAAGACTACAAAATAAAAGCCCAGTCCTGTAGACACTTGCCACTGGTCCTACTGCTTGCTCCATTGTCTTCGACTTTATACAATAGACAAAAGCTATTGCAGTAAAAGGGATTACTCACAGAACTAAGCACTTGCTGGTTTGAGGCTCTACAGTAATAATGTACTATACTGTCCATCATATTCTCAATCTGGTGAGTGTTAACTTCAAAATTTCTCTCCAAGAAAAATCTCTCCATACAGTAATACTTTCACTTTAATGTCATATTTTTACTAATATGTATCTGTTTAGTGACACAATGCATACCTACATGACTCCAGCTTCCACCTTGGCCACATTACACAATCCATTGTCTACCGCCAAGCTTTACGGTACAACTGGATCTGCTCTGATCCTTTAGACAGAGATAGACACTTACAAGATCTCTGCCAGGCATTCCTGCTACTACCATACCCAGCTGCTGAAATAAAAAAAAAAACAAATTGACAGAGCCAGATTGGGTACCCAGGGGCCGCCTACTAGAAGACCAACCTGACAGAAAACAACAGAACGCCTCTGGTCATCACCTGCAGTCCCCAACTTAAATCTCTCCAACACATCATCAAAGATCTACAAACTATCCTCAAAGATGATCCCACATTCTCTCAGGCCTTGGGAGGCAAGCCTGTTCTTGCTTACAGACAGCCTCCCAACCTGAAGCAAATGCTCACCAGCAGTGTTACCTTTAAGGCCCTGAGGCAGCTGAGCAACTCAGCTTGCTTGCTGTGCGCCCTCCTGGTGGGTCTGATCCTGCACATGCAAGTGGGCCGAATCCTGCACCCCCCACAGGCCTGATCCTCCTCTCCACAGCCCTCCCAGTAAGTGCCCCCCGAGCCAGCCAGATCCCCTCCTCCTATCCTAGCCTGCTCTCCCCAGTAACCCCCCAACTGGCTCGACTCCCCGCTCTGCACTCTTACCAGGCCACACGGGTCCCAGCCATGGCTCCTCCAGCTGGAGAAGCGCTCACAGAGCATGCTAGCATGCTCAGATGTTCTGAGCATGCTCCGTCAGAGATTCTCTGGGCCTGAGTTTTTGTAACTCCCAGCTCTGGAGGAGCTCTCAGCCAGCTGGAAGATAGCGTCAGCTGGGTAGAGGTTCTGGCTGCTGGCCGTGAGCGGCGGGCAGCATCCCCTGTGGGGGGCAGTGGCGGGGAGCTGCGCAGCCACGCAGCTTAGGGGGAACATTGCTCACCAGCAACTGAATGCCATATAACAGGAACACCAGCGCAGGAACCTATCCTTGCAACAAACCCCATTGCCAACTCTGCTCACACATTGACTCCAGGGCTACCATCACAGGCCCCAACAAAACCGGCCACACCATCAGGGGCTCATTCACCTGCACATCCACTAATGTGGTATATGCTATCATGTGCCATTAGTGCCCCTCTGCCATGTACATTGGGCAAACCAGACTGTCCTTGTGTAAAAGGATAAATGGACACAAAACGGATATAAAAAATGGCAACATCTGTAAGCCAATAGGAAGACACTTCAACCTCCGTGGACACTCAGTGGCAGATTTGAAAGTTGCCGTACTTCAAAAAAGAAATTTCAAAAACAGACTTCAGCGTGAAACTGCAGAGGTGCAGCTAATCTGCAAGTTGGACACCATCAGGCTGGCTCGGAATAGAGACTTAGAATGGTTAGCACATTACAAAAAGTGATTCATCTGTTCACACATTCTCTCCCTTTGATCTACTGGTGTGAATGGGCCCCATCCACTCTCTGAACTGGCTTTGCTAACACTTGCCCTCCTCTATTCTGGCATGTGTATATATACCTCTCCACTGTAGTTTCCACTTCATGCATCTGATGAAGTGGGTTGTAGCCCATGAAAGCTTATGCTCAAAGAAATCTGTTAGTCTATAAAGTGCCATAGGACTCTTGCTGCTTTTGCTATATTTGTTTAGTTATCTAAATATTACATGAATATATTGATTTGCATATATTTGTTATGGTGATGCTACAGGTTTAAATCTTGAACAGCAACACATGGTAGCAGCTGTTGAGATTTTTTTTTTTTGTCACATCTATCACTTGCAGATCACTCTGGGATTTTTACAAGTAAATTACTATTGTCACTGTAGGACAGCATTCCAGCTCAATATATGTGCGTATAGACCATTCGTATTTTGTACTGATAGCAGTCTCAGTTTAGGGCTTTACTGGAGTATGATGTAATGCAACTATATGGTACTTTTGTGTATTCTCTGCCTCGTGCTGGTGTACTGTTGGTACAGTTGACGTATAAAGTGTCTGTATGTAAACCCTTTTTTTCAGCTAATTATAACTTTGGCCAAAATAGTTCTTTGAGACTGAAACTTACTGTACTTGGAGTCAGTGAAGCTCATTTTCCAATGCTCCATCTTCGAGGCTGATTTTTTTTGGCTTGTTTTCAATGAGTGAGGTAGAATTTGAAAAATTTGTGTGTGTGTGTGTGTGAGTGAGTGACAGGGTGCTCCCAGAATCTGATCCGGTCTGCTGCTGTGATCCCCAGTCTCTACTCCTGAACCCTGACTTACTCCACTTTGCCAGGCAACTATTCACTCCCGAGTCAGTCCACACCAGCCTCCTGCATGTAATTGGTCCCAGGAACTGAGTGTGTGCTCTCTGGTCACCTCTGGGATGGTCCCCAAGTGAGCACTCCCAGCCCCAGCTACCCACTGGGGACTTCTGTCCTACAGGGATTGGGACCCTTTCCCACAAATTTACAAAAAAATGGATTGCTCAGCCTTCCTTATTCACTGCCTCTGAAGTCCACACAGCTTTAGATAAAACAAACATGACTTTATTGATTAGAAAGAATATGATTTTAAGTGAGTATATAGCAAATCAATGCACAATCATTTAATAAAGGAGTCCTGAGTTTGTACAATCAAATGAAAGATATAAGACACGTGATAACCTAAAAATACTACTACAGTTAAGCTCATCTCACCACTTAGGTCTGACTGTGATAGTTTGCAACCATTTCTGCCTATTTGTAGGCAGGGGCCAATTCTTCTTGTAGATGTTTCAAGATAGCAAAAGTCCTGGAGCAACTCCAAGCATCTGTCTTTGCTTTCAGTCCCTCCTCAGTTCCCTTCCCCTTTATGGGTTGAGGTGATCCCTGTGTCCTGTCTGAGCCAGGAAAATCAGTTTACATCACCTTTGTCATGTAATTCTTCAGCCTCTGCACTAGAGGTAGTCCTGAAAGTCTGTACTATGTCACATGCTTGACATCTGTACACATATGTGATGCTTCTGGAAACAGGATATTGTAATAGTACAGCAGAGCATTCAAAAGGAAACCTTGCATGGCATAATTGGCATCAAACCATACAATTATACTGCAAAAGTGAACAGAAAAGTTGCTTAGATCATAACCTAGGAGCGCATGGATGTGCGTCATATGACAGTGTGACCATTCCTTCACTCATGTATTTTAAAAAAAAAAATCATTTTAAAAACTGAGCTCAGCATACCATAAATCCTTGTGGACTAATCTTTATGGCTAATTGGCAGAGGTGGAGGAAAGTATTGTGAAGAGATATGAATGCAAAATTCAGTGTTTTCACAAAGATTTATCAATTAAAAGTTATGGCCAAAAATATTTATTGCAAGTTGACTGTCAAACAATCATTGCTTGTATCAGTTTTAATTTTTATGTTCCTTACTTTTTTCTCAAGGTCCCTTTTTCACCTAAATTCTAAGGGCCTGACTGTTCTTCTCATTCCTTACTCTGCAAGTAATTAATGGGACTATTCGTGGAGTAAGATACAACTTAACATGAGTAAGAATGGCAGAATCAGGAGCAGGGGAAATACAAGATAAATATTTTAATATTTCTCAATCCCATTAGGGTCATCTCAGAATGAAATTTTTAATGTGTTAGAAATACTTAAGTATCAGAATTCTG
This sequence comes from Podocnemis expansa, assembly GCA_007922195.1. Taxonomy (NCBI): domain Eukaryota; kingdom Metazoa; phylum Chordata; order Testudines; family Podocnemididae; genus Podocnemis; species Podocnemis expansa. Next base: position 2,249,858 of record ML681988.1, on the reverse strand, counting down.
GATTAGCTTTGATTAAGAAAGAAGATGACATCACACCTCAAGAGTTCTGGAATGCTGTTTTGCTCTTATGTAGTTTTTGTCATTTAATTGTTTCATCTGGGAACTGTTTATCTCATTTCTGAATGATTGTTATCCCCAAACATTTTTACTGTAACTTTTTTTTCCCCAGTATTCTGGTGAAGATTGTTTTGTTTAGAAAATTTCTTTGGGTTTTTTTTGTTTTCAAATCTGTTGCCTTTAACAACTATTTTTGAAGTGTCAGAATTAACCTGAAGTTTTATCATGTTTTTTCATTTTTACCACATATGCACACCTCGATTATCTCACTAAGATAAATTAGACAATGGGAATCCTTGTGCTTAACATTAAGCATATGTATAAGTGCTCCAGTGAATTGGAGCTTAATATGTAATATATGTGATTATGTATAACAATGCTTTGTACTTAGTTATCCAAAAATCTCAACACTTTACAAGCCATATTTTATTTATAAGGAAAAGGGGACGCAGATCTGTGAGTATGTGGAACAGAAACCCAACCTTGAGCCTCTTGGGTTAATATGCTTGGCCTTCACTCAAAACAGTAACCGGACCTCTTGTAAACCGTGAGTGGGCATTGAGTTAGGATTGTGGACTGACCAAAGGATTTACATGAGAAATCTTGTTTGTTAGCTATTTAAATTCCATAGCATAATGATGTAGGGGCCAGTGAGAGAGAAACGCTAGGGTTAGATAGCAGAGGGAAACAGATTAGAGGAAGATTGGGGAAGAGGAGGGAGGAGGAAAAATGTGGCATTAAAGATGTCTTGGTTCTTGACAGCAATAGATCTAAGGCTGCTGCCATCAGTTGCAAGCCTTTCTTTCTCTAGCCAGTTTAATTCCAACATGGGTTCTCCCAGTTCCAAGTTGATGAAAATATCTAGTTTATTGCAAGTGCTGTGCTTTCGTGTTGGGAACACACTGATCAGCATTCTGTTTTAGTCTCTTTGTAAGGAGTGGTGTTATATCTCCAGGACCTTCTTGTAGTGATTGAGGCATATTTGATGTTGTCTGGTGGAATTGTAGGATTTTAGGACTCAACTACTTGAGAAGAGGCCAAGAGGAATGACATAGCAGTGTGAAACCACAGCTGACTGGTCTGTTGTGACTGCCATAGCTTTGGAGAGTTAGGGCCACAAACTGGACTTTATCAAGCTAAACAGTGATGGCATCCAACTAATGACTTGAGCCTAGTGTTTTAAAAGGAAGTATTTTTATGATGGGTTTATGTTTCTGGTGCTTGTGCATGGTTGTCTTTACATAAAACTTGTGAGTACCTGGGATATAAAAGCTCATAGAATCCCCTCAGAATGTAATACCACAGCCTAATTTCAAAACAACGGGGATACCCTTGCAAGCTCAGAAAACTTTTGTAAAAATTTAAAATGAGAAATCTGATGATTGAATTTGTTGAGTTGTGGACTTTGTTTTAGGACTATCTAATTGATCACAAAGGGACTGGTAAAATATTTTTGTAGCATTATATATTAATCTTTTATGTGTTTTTAATTCCTCCTTTTCAGATTTGGGAAAAAAATCAATCCAGACATTATTATATATTGCTGAAAGTTTTATGCCGTGCCCTGTCTGGACTCCATCCAACATCTGAGTTCTGTCAGTAAATAGTGCTGAGAAAGAGTGCCCCTCCAGCTCATAACAGGAACTGCACATACTGTGTTGAAAGGCATCCACATTGTTGCAGCTGAAGTACAGAAATATATGTTCTAGAGAACTCTTACCTGGCAAGGAATTTAACTGTATGTATTATCCATTAAAGAATAAATTTAATAAGAACCAGGTGCTTTGTGCTCATGCTCCTGAACTTTTAAACAAAGCCAAAAAGTCAGGATTGTCTAATCTAACTAGAAGCTGTACCTTTCCATGTACATTTCTCCAGTTTGTTTTATAGAGAAACTGGTTTTGTGTAAAGCACTGTAGCACTCTTCCAACAAGGGTGCGATGAACAACCATCTTGATACCTACATAACCTTTTTACACTGATTGTAGCTTTCAGCATGCTTTGGAAATCCCACAAATGGAGTTATCTTCTGTATATTGTCACCTTTTCCCTGTTAAGCAGCAACTATGAACCGGGTTAAAGTAAGGAGGAATGCACCGGAACACCCACAAATCCCACAAATTTTAGAGGCCAGTGTTCTGGGGCACTAAAATTAGAATAGAAAAATGGGCTGGAATGCTGCATTCCAGTGCGTTCCCCATGCCCTGGTTGCTGGTGTTAGGAAGACTGGAGTCTGCCGGGAAAAACCTGGCTGCTGGCGCCGTGTGTATGTGCAGGACAGGCAGCGCTAGGGGAGCCATCAGTCTGCAGCCTGGAACAGTGGGGGTAGTGAAAAGGATGATTCTTGCTGTCCGGAAGGCTGGGAAGGCTCTTTGAGCTGCTGTTTAAGGCAGTATTTACAGTCTCTCTCACTGGGGGTGCGCGTGCCTGCTGTATACATTTCAGTGAGCTGTTTCCACAGTTGTTTCCCCAAGTCAACCTAGGAGGTGTCCGGCCATCACACATCACTCTTTATCATGGTGGTCTACCAGCCTGCAGGCTAGAAGTTCTTTTTATGAAAGGTTGATTACATTAAAAAATGGGCAGAGCAAATGCAACAGCTGCTCCCCAAAGACCTAAGATTATCAGGCCATGATAACTCCTGTTAACAAGAAGCTGCCTCCCAGAGGACAAATTTCAGTCTTTCTTGTCAGCACAGATCAATCTAAAATCAAATCACATGAAGATGATGGGCACATGTCTGAGACTACCAAGCCACATGTCAGCATGTATGTATGTGATGTCAATAGCCAGAATTCACTTGTGGAGTTGAGAAAAGACTTTTCCTCTGTAAATGGTATTGAGGAGACTGGTACTAGAATATTGTGAGCAGTTCTGGTGTCCACATTTTAAAGAGAATGTTGAAAACTTTGGAGAGGCTCCAGAAGAGACAAGTCAAGTTATTTGAGGGTTGGAAGACAAGTCTTTCAGAAAGATTTAGACTTTTCTATCCTAACCCCCCACCCCCCAAAAAAAGAAAACTGAGAGGTGATTTGGTTATGGTGTACAAATACTTTCATGGGAAGAAAATAGTAAGTGCTAATGGCCTCTTTAATCTAGCCAAGAAGAATATAATAAGAACCAATGATGGGAAGCTGAAACCAGCCAAATTCGAATTGGGAATAAGGCTTGCAATTGTAGCCATGAGGGTGGTTAAAATCTCTGGAATAAACTACAAAGACAAGTGGTGTATTCTCCATCTCTAGATGTCTTCAAATCAGAACTGGGTGCCATTCTCGAGAAACTATAAATTTCGTCAATTACAACTTGTTTTTGAATAATGTATAATTTATAGGACTCAATACAGGAGTAAGCAGGTGAATTTCAGTTGCATACAGTGTACCTTCCAGCTGGGGCTCTGCCTAAACTTCAAATGAAAACTCTTTTTTTTAAAATGTGGATGATGTCCTGGATTACAGACTGGTTATTTACTCTACAATAATTCTTGTTATTCAAAACAAGAAGTCCAGTGGCAGTTTGAAAGAATAGCAGATTTATCTCATGCAAAAGCTTTTGTGGGAGAAATGTTAAAAAACCAATAGGAGAACACTTCAATCTCCCTGTTCGCTCTCTGAAATACATTTTGATTGCAGTATGTAAACAGGCTAATTCTAAATCAAAGCTTCAGAGAGAAGCTAGAGAGCTAGAATTCATATGCAAATCTGACTCCATTAACTTGGGTTTTAATAGAGAGATGGCCTGGCTTTCTCATTACAAAAAGTGATTTTCACCTCTCTGAAACTCCCAACCATCTTGTGTTGATCCACAGCTTGAATCTAAACAACTTGTTTGATTTGCTTAAATAGTCTGACCTAATCCTGTCACTCACACGTCACCGGCTATATTTTCCCTCCCACAGTAAGTTTCCCATCTCCAAGCACCTGATGAAGTGGGATTTCTCCCATGAAAGCTCATGCATGCAATGAATAAATTTCTTAGTCTTTAGAACTGCCACAGGACTCCTTGTTTATTTTGCTGAACCAGATTAATATGGTTGTCCCTCTGGAAGCTGGGTACTCAAGATGTCTATGTGGATCCCAGTTCAGGTGTGCGTCCTCCTCCTGCACACCATGTGGGAGAATTTTGAATAGCAGTTCATGCTAGGGCCACCCACTTACCCTTGCTTCTTTGTGCTCCTGTATAAGGACAGAAAGATAAGGGCAGCCACAGCTCTGGTTCAGTTCCTTTGGAATTCTAAGCCCAAGGTTGATGAGGACTCTGAAACATAGGAATGGGATGGGGTGAAAAAAAAAAAAACACAGTTACTGCAGGATAAGTAACTTCTCTGTATAATGCATGCTATCACTTTTTACAGTGCTTTAAAAACATTAATATAGTAATCTAAACATACTTGTATAGCATTTTTCCTCAAGAAACCAAATAGTCAGTTCCTTTTATTATTGTATAAAGTATTGAGATATAAAACATCTTGAATTAGACTGAGCAAATATTGAAAAGCATTTAAAGCTAAGGTACTGTATGTCACTTCCAGGATTTGTAAGTTATATGACAAAATAGATTAAGCATAAAACAGCTTCTATACAATACAATATAGTATATTGAGTTGCAAGAAATCTATTCCCTGATCTGAGTAAGAGCTTAAGTAGTTTTAATTTATCTTTATTTTTTAGACTAAAGTAAGTCAATGCTTATACTAATTACATTATCCAGTGATCTTGTCTCCTTATTATTTGGATTCAGAAGATGTATAAAAAGTAGGTCAGTGTTTGTCTTGCCTACTGCTTGAGTGTGTACAAAACCACACAGTAAAAATTTATCATCTTTCTTACCATGTAATTATTGTGCATTACTCATGTGAATGGGCCACCAGGTTTTTACTGCCTTTGAAGTGATTTCAGGATATGACTCTTTGTTTTGGTTAGAATCTTTATTTAAATATTCTTTAAGAAGGAACAATTTTCAGGTTTCCAATATTCGAGAGGAAATACATTTCAATGAAAGTTACGATTTGCCTTAATATTGGAAATGGGAGTTATTAAAAAATAATGTTACGGACCTAGTTTCTCAGTCATTTCATGAAGTGAGCTATACTTCAGCTGAGTTTCCTCGTAAGCACAGAGCTGCCACTATTCTGTCCAAAATTAACAGTGTATAGATTCCACATGATTGATCATTTGTTGTGTTTGTTTTCCCAGCTGAAATAAAGATCTGTTTTAAATACTACCATGGTATTAGTGGAGCCCTGAGAGCTACTACCCCATGCATCACTGTGAAAAACCCTGCTGTTATGGTAAGTGTAGCCTTTATATTTATTTGTAACTTATTTGCAAAGAGATAATTAAACCTGTAAGTCAAGCCCACTTACATATCAGTATCTGTCTTAGTTTTGCCATTGACTAGAATTTTCCAATTCTGATGCAATCCAGTTGTACTGTAGTCTGCATATAAATGATGACTCTAAGGCTGCCCAAAACTTTTTATGATGAGACTTTTTCAGTTGCTTATAGCTGTGCCAAACTTTAACTATTTGGGCTGAGACTTTTCATGCTATGTGTCTACCTGAGGCTGACTCTTTATAGAAAGCATGAGAAGTTTGTTCTCGGAATGTGGTTAAGAAATAAATATAGTGAGGAAGGGCAATGCAATTGTGTTGTTTAAACACAATGGCTTGAAATTTAGAGGCAGGGCCATCTTGCTGTGAGGGTTGTTCCTTTAGCCCTCCCTGTGGAAGTTTGGCCACATCATGAACTTTTGAAAAAATCTTAGTTCACAAATACTCAGTAGAAACTTGCTGCAGTTTGGCAGCTAAATTTGCTAAGATTCCATCTTCACTGAGCATGGTTTGCAGAAACAGAGCAGGCCTTTCTCTTCAAGTACTCCTCCCAGCTGTCAGGAGTCACTGTGGCACCAGACACAAGAACCAAAAGCAGGGAAACTCCTACCATTCTGTGCTCTGTCTCAGTGCTTCCCTGGTTCCTGTACAGTCCTGTGGAGCAAGGGTGGTGAGAAGGGTGCATCATGCCTGAAATGCAAGGGGGTGAGGAACCAGGCTGGGGGATAGTAACAGGAATTAAAGTAAGGGGGAATGCACCAGCTGCAGTTCCGGGGCCCCCTATTTTTAGGCTGGCAGCATTCTTGGGTCCCTAAAAATAGAGGAATGCACCAGAATACTGCGGTCCGCCCCCCCCCCAATAGAATGAACAGCTGGAACACATCTGGTGGCTCCACCTTAAGCCCAGCCAGCAGCAAGCTGCAGCAGGCTGGGAGTTTGAGAATCTCCTCCTGCAGGGTGGAGCAGTTTGTGGCTGTAAGCAGCTTCCAGCCAGTCAGGCAGCCTGCAAGCAGCCAAGGTAAGGGCCTTGGTGGGGTTGCTGGGGGTTTTGTGTGTGTGTGTGTGTGTGTGTGTGTGTGTGTGTGTGTGCGCGCGCGACTGATGGTGGGTATTAGGGCAGAGAGTGGGTTCTGGGGATGGGCATGGGGGCCCCACCTGTGCTGGAGGGAACCCACACATGCGGGAGGGTTCTGGGGCCGACCAAATTATATTTTAACCCCTGGATAGTAACATAGAGAAGAGCCTGGGGCAAGGGGCTATAATCACTAAAGCCATTTCTTTCAGAACCTGAAATTGAACTCAGGATTGGTTTGTCTTTATATTAAATTTTCCTGTCTGCAGATTAGCTGTTCAACGTACTGGCAAAAGTTTGCCTGATCTTCCTGTAGTGACTGGCCTGGATAGACGATGCCAACCTACTACTACTAGCCTGTTTTTTTGTTTTTTTTTAATTTTGCATCATCTTAATTAAAAATTAGATGCAAAAAGCTATATTATGCTTTCAGTTGTAATTGTGCAGTCCTATTGAAATCTAATGGGAATACACAGGTCCAATGGAAGACATTCAAACACAGTATGATTGCACAGGTACAGAACAAAGGAATAATTTCTTCATTATCTTTGTATGGGAGATGCAAACAGCCTAATTTTACTTTCAGGTCCCAAATTGATATTGAAAACCTGGTAGTTAGAAATGCTTTTTTTCTTGTAAACTGTGCAGTGCTGATACAGAAATGAGGGCAGAATAAACATGGAACCACAATGATGCCATTTTTAGTCACTGCACAAAGCTGAACTGTATTCCAGTCTGATTTACATAGTTTTTGGCCACACACGACCAACCAACTAAGCAAAACTCACAACATTTTAAATGAGTTTTTGTTTGTTGCTTATGAAATTAATTGAAATACTGAAAATTCTCTTGAGGTGCATACAATAATCAACATTAAATGCCTTTTGGAACAGAAAATGAGGGATTAAAAAAAAATGTAACAGGAACTTCTTTAATGTCACCTGCAAGTAAGTGGATGCAATTTTACTAAATTAATGTGAAATGTTTTAGTGTTTGACTATGGTACAGCACAGAAAGTAAACCCTAAACAACAGAATAAGAGATATGGGAGAATCCTAGAGGGTGTACATATGCATACACATCATTGTTTGATAATATTTTGGGAACTGCGCAGCTTGCACCTAGTCTTGCGAGGTGCACTTTCTGTGGGAATGTAGAGTCTGCAGGACCTTGCAGAGCAACAGGCGGCACCTTTCAGGATCAGTGCTATCCATTCATCTTATTTGTGTGTGTCCTGAATAATTCCTGTTATAGTAAGTTGTTTATTGTGATAGGAAGCATTTATTTGTTTGACAATACTCAGAATTCAGTAAACTTTCTACTTGCAGCTATTTCATAGCTGTGCTGATGGAACAAACTTAAAAGCCTGGGCATAATTCCATCTTCATGCTGACTTATTTCCCATAGAGTGAAGTACTAAGGAGAAATATGAATAGCTTCCGCCAATCTAAACCTTCACATATATGTAAAGCACACATAGAGTTTGGGATTCCCCCTTGAGAGAACTAAAACTCCTATTTATTGCACTGTTAATTACTTAGCTTAAAGTAGGTATAAATACTGACATTTCCCACTGACTGAAATGGAAGCTACTAGCTTGGCTGAAAATAATTGAATTCTCGTGGGTATTCTTGTAGTATCTTGTAATACAGTAGATTTAGATTTTCTTCTCAACTTCAAACAATTATTATTTAACCCAATACTGAAGGCACTCTTTTGAAATTCTGAATATTTTAAGTAAATGGTTTTTATCAATTGTTTAAAATAAATAATTCAGTTGTTTTGTTAAATAAATGCTTTATTTAGTGCACTTAAAAGCTTCCTGACTCTGTACTGTAATTTTTTTCAGTTTATTATAACACTCTTTGTAATCAGTTTGCATAATGTTCCATGGTACATTCTGTTCACTGATTTAGTGCCAGTATGTGATACAGTATGTAGCCAGACAGTCCTCTGATTGACTACACAGGTGTGGATACTGAAAAGTGCAATTTAATTTAGCTGTTTAGTATTTTTTTTGACCTTACATGCCTCCTTTGTAAGCATTTTATATGGCCTGTACTATCTATCTGGCTATATATAGAATGAATAGTTGAATGATATTGAAGATTTTATTTAATTGTCACTGTGTTAAATTATGTGCCAGCAAACTGTCAGCCTTGTTGTGAATTCCATTGCAGTGAAGCTGCTCCAGTATACATATGTTATTACTTTTATAATAGCTGAACTGAATGGAGGCATTTTTTGTGTTTAAAAAAAAAAGTAGCAAACAGCTTATTAATACAATTATGTGGTCTTAATTGACAGAATGACTCAACAGAAAAAGATATACCTAGAATCAGCAAGGACTTTTTTTTTTAATGAATAATGTTTGGAACAAGAAACCAATATAAGTTAGATAAGCCAAAAAAATAAACTGAGAAGTCCACAGGATTTATGACAGTTGGTATTTATCTCCACTATCTTTACAGAGGATAGAGGAAGCTGAGATAGAGTTAACTTATTGTCTTTGGCTGTGTTCTCACACAGGGGGTTATTTCGATACGGTTGTTCCGAAACAACTTGTATCGAAATAACACCTTATTTCGAAGTGACTTATTTCGAATTAGCAAAAAAGTCACTTCGAAATAAGGAGAAAAGCTGGAATTGAAATAGCAATTCCAGACAACAGTTATTTCGAAACGACTCACCGTCGTTTCGAAACAACATGTTCAGACGACGGTCGTTTCGAAACAAGTCGTTTCGAAACCACCATTGTTTCGAAACAACACGTTCGCACAGCGTTGTTTCGAAACAACCGTTGCAAAACAACGTTGTTTCACCCACAGACTAGGTCTAACTTGTTTCGAAACAACCGTGCGTCGTGTGAACAGCCGAAACCTGATTTCGAAACAACCTCCGTTGTTTCGGAATAAGGAGGCTGTGTGAACACACCCTTTGAAGAAGCAGGTCATTCTGCTGCATTACAGCAAAGGAGGCTTAGCTTGGACATTAGGAGAAAATTCTCATTGTGAGGGGTGATTCATCACTGGAATAAGTTGCCTAGGCAGGTTGTGGAATCTCCATTATTGGAAGGGTTTAAGAGCAGGTTAGACAAAACCCTGTTGGGGATAGTTTAAGAGAGTAATTGGTCCTGCCATGAGTGCAGGGGGTTGGACTTGATGACCTCTCATGGACCCTTCCAGTTTCTATGATTCTATAGTGTCATGTTAATATTTAGATTAATACAAAGCTGAGTTTCTTCATAGATTCAAGGATTTTAAGGTCTACAGAGACCATTACAATCATGTAGTCTGAACCGTAGCTGCCAAACCTCTCTCCATAGTTTCTGTATCAGGATCATCACTTCTATTTGAGTGATAACTTTATTTTTAGAAAGCTTTTCAGTTATCATTTAAAGAAGCACTTTATCTTCCAAAGATTTGACATATAGGCTAAATGGAGTCGGACGGCAGTATTTTTCTCAGCCTTTTTCATCCTAGCTATAATTATTATTTTTGGAAGTAAGTTATGTAATGTTTTTTTTCCTCCAGTGTATCTTTTTTTACACCATCCATCTACATGCATGTTTCCTCAACATATTTTTTTCTTTTTAAATATAAAGTGACTTTGGTAACACACTGATTTATTAGAGATGCATATCCCCATTGTACATCCTACAGTGTGTCCAGGTAATAAGCTTTATCAGTCTACAATTTGGTAAACAGTTCCACAGGCTGTCTGCACTTTATCCCAGTGATTCATTGCCTTTTTCCTGCTGGATGAGGGCTAGGCCTCCTTTTGGAACCATTTGTTCTGAAACACAGAACATATGTTTTCAACTGATTGGAAAACTAAGAATATATCTTACAGCAAAGCTTGGAGCATGCTTCTATTTCTGGTGGACTTGCGCTAGCTCTCTTCAGGCTATCCCAGTGAAAATAGTATGGATGTTGCTGCATGGTCAGTGGCAGAAACTAGCCATCCAAGCTCAGACCAAGGAAGCTATGAAGGTTAGCCTGAGCTGCCTTCCATGTCACAATGCCCTTACTACTGTTTTTAATGCACTAGTTTGAGTGGAGCTAGCACAAGTCTTTCTACGCGGGCTTGGAGATTCCCTCCCAGCTGCACTGTAGATGTACCACAATAGTCCTTGATTTATGATAGGTTGTTCAACTAGTTATATACCTCTCTTGGGGAAAAAAGGAAGCTCCTCCTTTTCATGCATTCACAAAAACTCCAGTTGTGAAGGAGGCAACAGGGCATTTCTAACAAGTGAAACAAAAAATGAGGGGGTGGTGGACCCTCATCATGGAAAGTAGAAATAAACTTCAGTGAAAGTTTCACAAGTATGAGCATGACTTTCAGATCAGTGCCATGCTTAGAAATTTGGTGTGCCTTATTTTGTGACACACATGTTAAATATTTTGATGATCTTTTCCTTTGATTACTTTCATTGATCCACATATTTTATGTTAAGCAATAAATGGTACATAGAAGTATTTACTGCATGGTGTCTGTGGTTAACTCATGTTTATGTATAGAATGTCAATTCACACAGCTGATTTTTTGAGGAGGTACAGAAATCTATGAGGAAGAAGAGCATTCACTTTCTCCAGTTAGTACCCTCCACACGCCTAGTAGTCTATGAAGTATGCATGTTCAGAAGATTCCCAGTATTGCCACATTGACAGTAGATAGCATAAACGGTAGTCATTCCAGGGAGTATGAAGCATGCTGAAACAACTGCTAATGCAATCAGATTGTAGTTCAGTCTATGGGCAATATTCAGTGGTGCTGTCAGATTCTTCTCGTGAGTACTGCATAATTATCCTCGTGAACATAAAACCAAAACAAAAACAAAAAAAACCCACCAAAGGAAAAATTCCAGGATGCAGTCTGTATTTCTTTCTTCCTCTTTAGACGGGAGTGGAAGGCACAGATGAAGGAGCTTCTGCAACTCAGCACTCTCGGAAACTAGTCAGCTTTGCATTATCAGGTAAGATTTCAGAAGTATCTTACATTATCTCACTAAAATGAGTCTTAGTTTCATTTTAGATTGTTGCTGAAAGTCTGAATTAACTCCAGCTGTACTACAGCAAAGAAAATATACATTTAAAAACAAAAAAATTCTGTGCTAAAATACTCAAAGATAGAAAACATTTCCTCTTCAGCCATATCTATTTTCTTTAGAAGCACGTTTGATTGTCATTGAGAACTTCTGTACATCAAAAGGAATCCAAATTAGTTTGTATCCAGAAGTGAATGAAATGGCCTTGATGGATCTAGCATAAATGCTAGCATTTCTCCAAGAATTTTCCACTGTGCTAAAGGGAATATTAATCTCACTAAGTACTGATAAAGCTACTTTTTCTGCACATAAAAAAGAGATTGTGGAATGTAAGTTGGTTCCATTGCTCTGAGAGATGGACAGTGTACCATAGTGAAATCTTTTGGGACTTTTTTTTATTTTTTACTGGCAACAGAAAAGGAATTAAATTCATACTCCTGTTGATTGGTGTTTTATTCCACATGAGATCTTATGAGAGTTAAGTATCTCAGTGTGAATGAAGGAGGTAGAGTCTGGTCCCTAAATCTTTACAAACAGACAACAGAACCCTCTGGGAAATCTTTTTCACTCTGTAGGACCTAGAACACACTAAAATTGTCTTTTAGACTGGTTCTATAGCAATTAGAGGGAAAAACTTAAGAAGGTCTATAGAAACTAAATAGGGCTCTACAAAAATCATTCTTAAAAGACCTATAAAGTGTGACAGATATATAGTTCAGTTGCATGAATTCTAAAGGTAGGTTAATCTAAAAAATGTTATAGAATGATAAATTTAATAAGATTTTTCCATAAAGCTGCTGAGTTTGGGAAAAGGTATTACATTTTGGGGGTGTTTCAGCTTTATTGTGGAGAAGGAGATACTTCTACATAGTAAAGCAGAATTTTGCACAGTAGTGTTTTTGTGTGAATGGTATCCCCCACCCCAACTAATGTTGGTAAGGAAGGTCTCTTTTGTCTTAAGTGCTAGAAGTTTCTATTTTTGTAGGTTAGATATTAGTACCAGATCCCTTCACCATGTGAGTGTGATTATAGACATATCAGTAGTGTCTCCACTACTGAAATTTACACTTAAATCATGACCAAAACCTATAGTTAGGTGATTACATTACTCTCCAAATTTGACATAATATCTCTTCATAAGACAGTTGAATTTACTATGTAATATTTGATGAACTGTATACTTTTGCAGAGGATACTGTCTCCTGCCTAAGTGACTGACAGATAGGAGACATGAGACTACCGATGTAGCTAGGAAGCGGAAAGGTTCTATAAAGGGGGTCTGGCTCTGTAAAGAACATGTGCAAGAGTGATTTCTTCCACGACCCATTTTCAATTTGTGCAACACTTTTTAACACATGAAACACACTGCTAGGTATTCATAGGGTTTTCGTGGTACAAATGATGCATCACATACGCAGGGTCTCTTTGATTGCCACAGGTGAGTCAGAAAAGAATATTCTACAAGGTCATATTGGCAGTGACTTTGGGAGTTTTTATTATCTCTCGAGTGCATCTTTGTTGTCAGGATCATCTAGGTGCATCTCACCATTTCAGGAGCATTGGGGACTGGTCCACATTGGTCCTTCCTGTTCTCTGTGGCACAGATAGCTTGTTTTCCTGAGTGCTGGAATATCTTTATCTAGTTTCGTTGCAGTATGGGGCTCCTAACTCAGAAGAGGTTTGATTAGGTGATCAGGTGGTTCCTTCTGGCTTGAGGTTCCATCACTCTGTGACTGACCATAATTGGGAGGGAAGTTGATTATATCCTCTCTTCTTGAGCCATATATGCATTGAGTAATAAGCATTTCCCTTCATAATTTGAAAGCACTACTGAACTGAAACATTTTTCCTTTCTCACCTTTATGTTCGTTTATAAATCTGCTTCTTTAGGCAATGACTATTATGATTTTTATGTTGGAAGGTCTCAGATACCAGCTTTTCAAAATCTATGGGTTTTATTCAAAATCCTCTGGTTGATTAAAAAGAAAAAAAAGTCTTGACCATACATCTGTGTTTAAGATAGATTTCCCATAATATTATGGGTAATTTTTAAAATCTTCCTTTAATCTATAATAATAATCATGGTGTCACAGTTTCGGTCAAACTCTCCCTACTAGATACTAACCCTGCATGCTCTGCTTGGAGCCATGTGCAGAGCCTGTGTGCTTTTGAGATTCCTTAGGCCTGGGTAGGCTCTGGCTTCTCTTCACACTTCCTGGGCATAACTTTTATCCAGTGGAACCATGAAGCCCAATGCTGATCATCACCACTTAAGACTTCTCAGGAGCTTAAGTGCTTCATTCATGTGTGGACATTTGTTTGTGGTTTTACTCCTTCAGAGGCATATGATAGTTGAAACAGATATGCACTCTGCCAAAGATTTTCAAAGCAATCTCTCTTCATTTCAGACAGCGCTAGAGATAGGCAGAACTAGGTAAAACAATAAACAGCTTTTCATCACTCTTTGCCTCAGTTTCTTCACTGCTTTGGGATGGTCTTTCAAAGTGGGGGGAGATAGACGGAGGGGGCGGGGCATTATCCTTTCAGGACTCTGTTGAAAAACATTCTTCCACCTCAGGGCTTCTGGTCAGAATCACAGAGAATCACTCTATCACCTTCTTAACTCTGGCTATCTAGCAATCAAAAGATTCACACTAAGTTAGGAAATCATGAGTCCCTCCTTGATTCTTCCTCAACTTCTCAGTGTTCATAATTTTAAACATAGCTCTGATACCTATGTTTTGTTTCCCTTTCCTGGAGACAACTGGAAAAACTAATCAGGAAATGTTACTGATGTTCTTGGTTTATTTTATGGCTACTTTTGGACCCAGTGATATTTGACAGGGTCCTTGTCAACCCAGTTCTGATTTACTACACTTTGAGAGTTGGTATTATGAATTCTGCCACATAGTCTCAATCCTAGTGGCTAGGCAGTTTTGTTTTGTTTTAAGTTCTTTACATTTTGCTGTAGACTGATGCTCCAGGCTATTGTTATGATAACTATCCCAGAATGTATTCTGGTGACAAGCATTTCCTTCCAGGCTGGTATGATATAGCATATGATTTAGCCCTGGGCCACGGCTATTGGGAAAATCTGATTCTACTAGAGAAAAGATTGTAGTTCAAAGTATGAACTTTACCCAAGCATTTCTTGTAGGCAGCAGTATTATGCATGCTAATGTAGAATTCAGCACATAGATTGCTGATGGCAGGGACCATTGCTTTCCCTAATAATCCTATAGGGTTACAAATTCCTTGCCTGAAGACAGACAGGTGTTCAGTTCTGTAATCATAAAAATAAGAAACTAGCATTTTGTTCAACTTTTAATTCACTTTAGCTGAGCCCTAAAATTTATTAAGTGTGCTTGACCTTACCCTGTGCTTTTGAAATATGGTGAGCTTCTCTTCTGTGTACCTACACATATTTATCATTGACTTCTTTGTTCTAGCATTGATTTAATGCTGACATGGAACTAATTCATGGACAGTACAATGATGATATTAGAATTTTTTTTTGTGATCCACAGAGAATCCTCTCATTGAATTCTGACATTGTTGCAGAAAAAACAAACATTTTATAAATCCTATTTAGTGCAAATTTGCTAAATTTCCAAGAATTGCATGAAGGCTCAAATGAGCACTTTTATCCCCTTTATAAATTAATACTCTCTTTCATATTAATCTGTAAAATCCTAATCAATCTAAAAAATGTATCTAAGGAGGAAATGAGGATGTTCAAGACATCTGGAAATTATTTCTAACTCAAAATAAACAAGTGTCAGGGGAGAACAAGAAATTTTTAGTGAAATTTTTAGAGTGAAAACTGAAAAGTATCACTATTTTTCTGTCACCCTCTCAGAATCTTGGAGACCAAAAAGGAAACAATGTAAATAATATAAACTCTCCTGTCATACGGGGGGGATATGTTCCCAGGAGTCGCAACTATTAAATCTGGCAGACCAGAGAAAATGCCATGTAAAAACTTTCATTATTGCTAGAGGAGTCGTTGTGTTAGTCTGTTCCAGCAAAACCAAAACAAAGAAGGAGTTCTATGACACCTTTAAAGACTAACAAATTTATTTATCACATGAGCTTTTGTGGGTGTAGTCCTCCTTCATTAGATATATGAAATGGAAAATATGGCACATTAGCTGCAAATATATACACACAGAGGAGGGTGGGTCAAAGGTCAATTAACAAATTCTAAAGGGGTAGCCATCTTATTCTAGTTGAGCAAAATAAGCAGGGAGTCCTGTGGCACTTTTAAAGACTAACTTTTTTTTTTCTCATGAGCTTTTGTAGGTTTTTAGTTTGTTTTCCAGCATCTGACAAAGTGTTACTTTACCACGAAAGCTCATGAGATCAATACACTTGTTAGTCTTTAATAAAAGTGCTATGGGACTCCTTGCTTATTAAGGTAAATTAAAACATCCAGAGGGATAGACTGCTGCCTATCTCTGCAGAGTAAACAAGCTTTCTTTTGATTCAAACTGTGTGTAAGAGGGAAAGCCAGAGCTTTAACTTAAAATTGACATGAGTGACACAGGGGAAATCACCTTTTGCAAAGACCCAGCCAATCAAGAGTTCTATTCAAACCCAGTGTGAAGATATCCAGTTTGCATATGAATTCTAGTTCCAAGTTCTAATCTGGTTTTGAAGATTTGTTTTGTTTTGTTTGTTTGTTTGTTTTTTTCTCCCTGACGCATTGTAACTAGTACGTTTCTATAGAATGTCGGGTCTCAAAGCAACATCTTTAGTGCTGACCTGTAGGTCTTCCCTTTCCACTTCAGTCAAGAACCAACCTTGTTGCTGGCTCTCTCAATGTACCATTCTGTGTGGTGCATTTCTGCATGCTGCTGTCAACGAGAACATGCTCCCGGCCCCCATACTATCTGCCCACTGGGAGTGTGTTCCACTCTGC
Source organism: Podocnemis expansa (assembly GCA_007922195.1). Taxonomy (NCBI): domain Eukaryota; kingdom Metazoa; phylum Chordata; order Testudines; family Podocnemididae; genus Podocnemis; species Podocnemis expansa. The sequence goes on along the minus strand of ML681988.1, from coordinate 2,233,426 downwards.
TTCCCTTCCCTTCCCCCTCATATGCAGTCATCTCATTAGGAACATTCCTCTTCCTCTCCCCTGCTCATACCCCTTAAGTGCCATCAGTTCACTCCAAGGTGACTCATACTGTATCCATAGAGCCTGGTAGTTCTGAAAACTGTCCTCACCTGTGGAACATGAATTCTTTGAAAACTTCAGTTACATCATTGAACACTCAGTGAATCTGAAGTGAATGCAACTGTGTTTCCTCATCTTCCCTAGAGTATAAGGCCAGAAGGGACCCACTAGGTCATCCAATCAGACCACCTGTATATCCACATCTTTCCCTGTCACTGAGCTAAGCGCCAGCAATTAAAGTCATTACAAATTATGGCATTTTGTTCTGCTCATGTTAATATTTCAGCCATCAAGTTTCTATTACTAAAGTCCTCCCAACACAGATCTCTAAATATGTCACGTTTGTTTCCAAAATATCTGCTCAGTGGAGTGGCTAACATGCGGCTTTGAGAATTGTGGAGAGGAGCTGTCTTCATTGTTTCACACACTCAAAGTGCTTTCCTGCACCAGGATGGCCTTTTCCCCTCTCTCTGCTGAAACGTGATTCATTCCAGATCTGCCAGTGCTCCTATCAAAGATGAACATGGATCACTGAAACATTTCAACTGGCTTGACCCTGTATGGTGATAACAAAGCATTCATCCATTCATAAATACTTTCCCTGCTCACCAGCTCTCTGATGAACAAATGGAGAAAGCAGTCTCCAAAAAATATAAGTTTAGGCCCTGTACAATAACCAGTGGATAGTCAAAATGTGTGCATAGTTGAGCAGGTTTATCCTTGCCCTTCTGCTAGCAGCAGAGCATGAAAATAATAATGATTGTGTTTGGGCAGATTGACTGGGAAAAGCAGGTCTATGACTTCTGCTTTGATGTGAAACTAACATCATCATCATTTAATCATGAAATAAAATTTTGGCTATAGACTGAAAAGTCTTTTTTCCATATTTTGAGAACAAACTGTTTGGAGCACAAATGTTTGAAAAAAAAAAATTGAATAGAAAACTGTGCAAATAGTACTCCTCCCTACACTCCCATCTTAGCATACAGATTTCTTTTGAAATGTATGTCAGGCTTTTAATCTTTTTATGGAGATGCCTTCCATTTAAAAAAAAACAGCCTTCTGGTTTTCATTCTCTCATCTTTGCTAAGGACACTTTAATTAACTATATTCAGATAAACTCATCTCAAAATGTTGGCCTTTAAAGGTGGTGAGAGAATAGGTGAGTTTTATAAAATTAGTTGGGAATACTTAGACAGCTGGGAGACTGTGTCCCTAAAATTCCTGTTCATAGCCCATGACAGTGCATCTCAGAAAGGATTAGTGATATCATATGCTTTGTTATTGTGTTTCTATATCAATGCAAAATCAGATTGCATGATGAAATAACATGTCTACCATTGGCTGTAGGATCCTGCGTATTCTTAATCTCTGTGCGTCAGAATCATTTAAAATTAAATCGTGTGGATGTATTTTAAAAAGTGGGGGGAACATTAAAGTGTCTCATGCTTTCTAATGAGTTCTTTATCTCTTTATGCATGAATTGCTTTTCATGACTGGTGGATAACCATTTATAAAGAGGCATAGAGGGCTGCTTCTTTCACAAGCATAACTGAGCTTTTATCTGGAGGAGAGTGTCTAAATGGTTCAGATGGGAAGCTCATGATAGAGAGCTGTGAGTTCTGCCCTGTCATTTCATTTATGAAGAGATTGCTCTTAAAAGGGTTTGTTTTGTATCTTATGATATTTCCTTTTTACTATTTTTAGTTTGTCCTTGCCCTCAAAATTATATTTGATCAGTGGGTTGTGTGGTTTAGGTTGAATCCAAATTTAGTGTTTCATTTTAGTATAGTAAGCTTTTTTGTGTATGTGCAAAAACTACATATGCAAAACTGCATATCTGACCTCGTGTACGCGAGCTGCTATGAGGTTGGAAAGTGCATGATATATGCTAGGATAGCTATGAAGAAGGACCCAGAAGTCTGTGCCTTCATGGAACCTGAAAAGAAAAATACTTGGAGATTAATTTTCAAATCAATTATTCTATTGAAAGTGCCTCTCTGACACTAGCTTTTTGAAGCTTAATGCCCCAGCATTTAAGTAGATGCTGAGGATATTAATAAAATACTTTTAGCAGTTGAGCATCAGTGTAAGATACTCCATCATATTGCAGATGACACAAGGCTGCCAAACTTTGTTTTGGGGAGTGGGGGAGGGAGGTGGGAAGCTCTATGTTTTTTAAAAAAAATTCTTGGAAAACTCTGCACCTCTTCTCCTGGGAGTGGCTTTTCTTATTCTGGTTTGGGACCATATGCATAGCCTAGAGCACTGTCTTTTCATCTGAATACTTAGGGTTATGTTTATGTATCAAAATATCAATCTTGAAAAACATTGTTTCATTATTTTACTATTCACCATTTCCTGGCTGACTCTTCTTTTTTTTTTAAATTCAGCAGTACAGGTATATGGAGGAATGGGGAATTGGGTGGTTTTTCTCTGAATGCAAATACATTAAGTACAGAAGAAAAACAGAAAGACTCTAAGGTCAGAAAGGGTCAATATGACCGTCTAGTCTGCACGATTCAGGTACAGAGCCTTACCCACCTGGTCTGTAATAAACCTGTAACCTTCTCTGCAACTCAGTCAGAAATGCAGTATTTTATATTAGAAATAATGAAAGGCCAGAATGTAAATCAAGGGGCTGATGTACTCCTACTTTCATTGTCTAATCTTTTTATTCTCTTGGGCAAATCAAATGAATTCCTGCCATAGGCAACTTCCACACACTAGATCAAATTAAGCACAATATAAGTAATTTTATGTAACTTTTTGAACAGTTTATAATACATTGAATTCCAAGGTAATATTTTAGGACTGTCTAATTTGTGAGCTTCTTGTTTTAGTCTTTGTTCCTTTTCCTTTTTTCTTTTAAGATATTAGGGCAGTTGGGCTGAAAAAAGGGATGTTCTTCAATCCTGATCCTTACCTAAAGATGTCCATTCAGCCAGGAAAGAAAAGCACATTTCCTACATTTGCCCATCATGGTCAGGAAAGAAGGTCTACTATCATCAGTAACACAACTAATCCTGTTTGGCACAGAGAGGTAATGTTTGCCTGTTAAGAACTCTTTCAGTTGGCTTGTGCAATAATTCATTAGACTAATGTTTCCTTCTTTTATGTACTGGTCCTTCCTGTCTGATGCTGTTAGCTACTTTCACAGCTGGTTATTTAAATTGACATAGAAATTACAGTAATTGTAGAAACCCTGTTGTTGGATAGGAGCAGTTGTCTTCTGTAATATGTTTGAACCATATGCTGTGAGCTTCTCAGTCCCTCCTCTGATAGCAAGATTTGGAATTGCTTAATAGCCCTGTGGCTTTCTTTAAACTTCAGTAATAAATTAATGAGAATGGATTATATGTTATAAGAAATATCATTACCAAAAGGCACACACAATAAGTCACCATTTATGTTGAGGCCCCGCTTGAGCAGTTACAGCATTCCAACTACAATTCATTTGAGAAAGTATTCTCTCATAGTTTGTAACTGGCAAATTCCAAAGTTTCAGTATCATCAGGCAAAGGGGATGCACTGTGAAGTATTGTAGGTAGCTCTGTTAGAAGAGAAAGTCAAAGTAGGCATTATATCACTGTCTAGCAAGGAAAATGGGTAACTTGATAAAAGCCAGTGTTTCAGATTTGTTTCCATTGGGAAATCTGTTCTGGTGTCAGAATGGACACTAAAATGATACCAACTCTTATGTACTTGAATGCCAAATGGTGAAAGTGTGTTTTTGAAAAGAAGCAGCAGAATAACATTAACCAATGTTAACTTGGGAACCACCACCTGTAATTATTTGATGACCATCCATTGTTTATTTGTCTTTTGTGAAATGAATTGACAGACTGAAGTATATGTATGTCCACACCTGTGTTCACAGATTCAAAGGCTATGTTCACACGTAAACTGTTATTTCGAAACGAATTATTTTGAAATGAGTTATTTCGAAATAAAGTCCTTATTTAAAAATAAGTTAATTTGAATTAAGAAAATGCTAATTTGAATTAAGGGAAAAGCTCAAAGCGAAATAGCATGTCCAAACACAGGACTTGCTATTTTGCTTTAGGAGAGGGGCACATGGGAGGTGTGGCAACATGGCCCCCTCCCTGGGCCCTGCCCCCACCCAATAAAGGCTAAAAGGAAGACACCCTGGGAAGGAGAAGGGCAAAAGTGTTATTTCGAAATAAGTTATTTTGAAATAACACGTCTGAACGCCGTTGTTTGAAAACAACCATTTTGAAACAACGGCTATTTCAATTAGATGCGAGGTTTTACTGTTTCGAAACAATGGCCATTCTTTTGAAACAACGAGTCCCGTTGTTTTGAAATAACAGAACGTCATCTGGACGTAAGAAATTTTATTTCGAAACAACAGCTGTTGTTTCGAAATAAAACTCTTGTCTGAACACAACCAAAAAGATCAAGGACTGAGTAGGTACGGAAATCTTAGCAGAGAACATGGTTGAAGTAGATTAGCAACAAAGCAGGACAGTGTAGGGTCACTGTTAACACTGCCACTACTCATGAGTTAGTTGTTCTGTGGGTAAATAGAAGTCATTTCCCTCAGTGATATCACTCCATCATCATTTCTGTCATTAAACAGATTCCCCCCACCTCTCCCACACAATTAAGTTCAGAAAGAAGAGTTTTATTTGTAGCCTTTTGTTTTTCTTTCTCATAGTCATTAGGGAAGAATAAAACCCCCACCCTTTTACTCTGTTTCCTCCTTCCTTTTCTGCATCTTATTTTTGCAGTTTATTAGCAAAGTAATAATATATTGCTGCATATTCATTGGAACAGAATTTATCAGCACGCTCTAACTGCTGTATTCTTCCCCATAGCAATGCCTTTACAATACCATCCTATTATCCTATTATGTATGCTGAACTTGGTACGGAATTGATTTTTTTTTTTTTGGCTTCTATGGCTTCCACAATGGCGACTTGCAATTTCTGTAGCAAGCAGATGGTTAATAGCCTTTAAATTCCCTTCATCACAGGAAACGCAACCCTGATTGACAAGGATGAGAATTTTTGTTTTTATTCATGAACCTAATTTACTTGCTGATTTATGAGTCTGCCAGATGTTCAGAGATCTATACCTGTCTGGTTGTCATCTGTAATGAAGTTGAATAGGATCCTCTAGTTTTGTTCCCCTTTAAGAATTACTTAGCTAGACAGTCAGAGTGGTCTTTAGCCATTCTGGGAAGGTTGTGATTTGTATCGAAATCTGAAAGGTGAATGTCAGTGAAAGCAGAACTAGCTGGTGTAGGCTTTTTCAAGCAGAAAACTGTTGCCTCATCAAACAGTGATTTTTGATTGAAATATAGAAGTAAAAAGGCTATTTAGTCTTTGAGGAAAGGAAAAGAAGAAACATCTTAATTTTAATGAATGTAGCATCTTTTTGTAATCTGGAAATGGCTTTGCTTTGTGGTGCCTGTACCAGCAGATAATGTAAATGTACATACATATGAAATAATGGGATTCTGATAGACTACTGAATGTGTTCTCTTTTTTTTTTCTTTCAGAAATATTCTTTTTTTGCGCTTCTAACAGACGTCTTAGAAATTGAAATTAAAGACAAATTTGCCAAGAGTCGACCTATCATCAAGCGCTTTCTTGGGAAGTTAACTATACCAGTCCAGAGACTGTTGGAGAGACATGCAATAGGGTAAACTAATTCATTGTTTTACATTAGTTGGGAAGATCAGATCAAAATCGGCGATACTGGTACAAAGAAATCTTTCTCTGGCTAAGTGTTTATATAATTGCTTTGATCGTATGCCATAGACTTGCCATAGGAGGAAGTTGATCTCTTTCTAGCCTCATAACTTCTGATACAATTTCTTAGCCTATATTAAGTGCGTATAAGCACCAGTGTGTGATTTGTTACAATTTATTTTCGTAAGATTTCTGATGCAAAGAAAAATTAAATTGTTGCTAATAAATTAGGAAGTAAGGCATAGATATTCATAGCAATATACAGTTGTATGCCAGTTTATTTAGAACAGATTTTATTGTCGTTTCTTTTCAGTTCATGTATTTATAACTGTTAGCTTAGCAGTGAGAAAGATTTTTACAATGGTTTAACTAATTAGGTAGAAATGAAAGCATTATAAATTGGTTATTGTTCTGAATGTTGGGAATACCACAAAATTGAAATTGATTTATACTATGAATAAAGATTTAATGGAGCCCATAATAATCTACTTTGCATTAAAAGCTCTTTGCCAGTTTTCTTATGTTTTGATATTGGGGTTCTTTTTTGGTTTTGTTTTTTTAAAGACAAGTTTCCAGATGACCAGACTGATCATTGATGGGAATTGCAACACTATCCAATCTTGGATGGTGGTTGGACTGACTCTGGAATTCTGTAGTTGGGCCAGGAGGGAAGGATGAAGGCAAGGGATCTGGTCTGAAGCACCAGAGCTGGCATTGTGGGTGACGAGGAGGATGGCTGTAGGTTGATAGTGGGCCTAGTAGGCAGATAATAGTATTTATACACATTTGAAATATAAATTAAGAACAAAATACAGTACTCCCCCACCCCCAGGATCTTTAACATTCCTGTGGTACGTTTCATAGATAACTAGTACTTCTGTTAACATTCATGCATCTGAAGACACTGGAAAGAATTGAACTATGGCCAAACACTGTTCTTTTAGGACCTGATCCAAAACCCAGTGAAGTAAATGAGTGTCTTTGCATTTACAAGTGGTTCTGGATCAGGCCATAAGAAGCAGAACAAAAATGTACCTGTGTTCTTTCCAGGAAGTTAAAGGGCATGAGAGTAATAGCATGTGCTTGCATGACATCCAGGATGTAAACACATAGCCACCATCACGGAGAAAGTTCACAGATCTGCTACCATGGGTTTTACTCCTGTTTGCTGTTTCCTGAGGGTGTTAACCAGACTTGTCAATCAGGGAGGCTGGGTGTGACCAAACCCTTGAAGGCCAGGCAGCTAGCCAGTTCGACCCACCTCCAGCTGCTGCCAGAAGGCTTTACCAAACTTCCTACTGAAAGCAACAAAAAAGCAAAACAAAACCCAGAAAGGATTCTAAGCTTTGCTGGGCTATTATTTAGTCTTGGGGGGTGTAGCGGGCAGGCTCTACAGCAGGATTGCTGGAAACCACGTTTCATACCGAAGTTGCTGACGGCAGCAGTTTCCTGTGTAATATGTCTGGACAGGCCTACAAGCAGGTGCAGCAGCAGACCCACCTGGAGGGCACCTCCTGGTGGTGTTTCTGGGAAATTTGCTCAAGTGGTCCCCCTCCAGATGGTCTGTGCTCCACTTCTCCACACGGTGACTCTTATCTTGAGTCCAGTTCCGGGACCTTAGCCCTCTGGCTAAGCCCAAGTCCATCCCTTCTGGGGTTCCAGCCACTAAAACAGTCTATGGCCCAGCTGCATCTTGGCCACTAAAACAGTCAATGGCCATAGCTCACTTCTGTCCTAGCCACAGCTCACTTCTGTCCCAGCCACTAAAAACAGTCTATGGCCAGTGAACCTGTGCCAACTCTGGCACCCGTGCTGCTCCTGGCACACTGGGTAAACAGAGAGGGGCCTGGGCCCACCCACTTCTCCAGGCCCCAGCCCAGGGACCCTAAGTGCCTCCACTGAGGCCTTCGCCTCCCTCCAGTCTCTCTGCAGTCTAAGTAGACTCCCTGGGCCACTTTCCTGCAACCACAGCCACATGCAATCTCACCACTGGAGTCCAGCCACTGTCTGCTCCTTGGCCTCCTTGTCTTGGACTGCTGCTCCAGCCACTGCCTCAGTCTGCTCCCTTGGGATCCCCCCACACCGATCAGCTCCTAAGGCCTACTCCCACTTGGAGCTCTCCAGGCTGCTGGCTGCTCCAGCCAGCCTGCCAGGAGGAGAACCTTCCTCCTGCAGCTCCCACAGCAAACTAACCTGGCTAGCTTTGCTACCCCCACTCTTATACAGGCAGCCTCCCTCTGATTTCTAAGACTTGATTTTCATGGCAATAGAAGAGCAATAAGAGGTGCAAGGACTTTCCTCCCCTTCTACTTTGCTGTAATGAAAATAGTCCTGGAGTAAAACCTCGGAAATGGAAAAGAAAGAACCCAGGAAGTACAGTGAGACTCTTATGTTCACGTCCTTGAAGCAAAAGTAGCTGTTTCAAATCTGGACTTGAGCCTTCAGAGGAAGAACCTCAGAGTCAGTTTGAAGAGCAATTTGAAGTCATTCTGAGGAGTTTTCTTCACAGTAAGCCTCTGAAAGAGAAAACTTGGAAGAAGTGGATGATCAGGGGAGTTGGTTCATTCAGAAGTAGTTCTGTGATGAGTTATACTCCCCAAATCGATGCAATCCTGAGGTTATAGAAATTGAAAATATTATTACAAGTATAAGTAAAATCAAACAATCAAAAACCAATAACAAACCAAAGCCACCTAAGCAGCCCTTCATATGGCAACTGTCACCAAGTATTATCTAGAACCCAGTAAATCTGGTCAGATTACCTGTTGCACTCTGTCATTAAGATCAGATGATCCTTTGTAGCAGCAGCCTTTTAGACAAAGGTTCTGTGAAGAAAACCTGTCTCATGAGAGAGCTTTCCTACTTCAAACAACCTGAAATTTACAGTGAGAGCAGTGTGCTAAACTATATGGCTTAACTCAAACCCACCTGAGATCATGGTAGTCCAATCCCCAGACAAAGCAGATACTGATTACTGCTAAGCATCATGAGGATGTGTGCTTCGGTGACTATATGTGGTCACTTAAATCATAGTAATAAAAATATAAAAATAACAATAATCTTAGTAGCCCTGCTGTCTGAAAAGGAAATGTAGATCCTACTGTGGGTCCTGGCACTCAAATCAAATCAAATCATAGGGCTGGAAGGGACCTCGTGAGATCATCAAGTCCAACGTCCTGGGAATTGAACCCAGGACCTTCTGCATGTTAAGCAGAGGTGCTAGCCACTACACTTATTTCAGTTATGATTTACAAGAGATATGGCCATCAACCTTGAGCTGGTTCAATACACAAAGTGGTGCAAGAGATAGAAGAGATACTGCAGGAAAATCTACATTTTTCAAGCAAGTATGGCTACAGGCTGATTCTATTTTGAAGTGGTTTTCCAAATAGAAGGCATAGAAAATGGGAAATGATTCTGTAGGAAAGAATATTGCAGGAAGGGTTCTTGAGGGCTCAGTGGACTACAAGGTAAATATGAGTAATCATGTAATACTGTTGCAAAAATAATTCTGGGGTGTATTAGCAGGGGTATTATAAACTAGACACAAGAAGTACTACTTCTGCTTTATTCCTACCTAATTAGGCCTCAGCTGGAATATATAAGGGAATCTCTTCATCAGAGTACTGTTCTTGGAAAAAAAGGCCCACGAAACAGCCATTATGCAGTTCAGATTTTTTTGAAACATGTTTTTTGAGAACAATATTAACACCCAGATAATGTCATGCAATCAATATTACTTCTGGGAGTTGTCATAGATATCGTCTTCCACAGGCATTTATTTCTATCAGAGATCAGAATTCAGAAGTCAGTGTCATTCATTTTCCAGTCACATCTGTTATGGCTCTGATGGTTGTGAGTAAGAGTGAAGGTCTTTAGCAACAACATTCTGTTGAGTGTGAGACTCCATGTGGGTTATTTTTTTTCATAATTTTTTAAAATTTCTTGACTCTCAGTATTCCTGTTCTTCCTTGCCTCAGTGCCAAGGGATACTTGTAATGGATACAATGTATTTCAGTCAATAAAGATTGGTGGAGAAAATCTATGCCATCTTCAAGAACAGGAAGCTTCATTGAGGGAACCATTTCATCCAAGGATGATGGAAGATGAGACCTCCAACATGGTATCAGTTGGATCAGGGTCAGAATAATCAGGTTCTGAAAGGTATAATTCCAATCTGTATCAGCCAAGATGTACCAGTAGTATCTTTACTGCACTTCAGCTATGGCTTTTATCAGCAAGATGGTACCAGATTTCCATGTAGCTATGAACTTCTAATCTCTGTTCCTGGGTGCATAGCTTAAGAAAAAATCTTCTGTTATCTTCAGGTACTACACTTAAAGAGGTGATAAATATCATAACATTAAGAAAGCAAAGGAAAAGTACAGGAAAGTGGAAATCTATAGGCAAAAGTCTGCAAATGGAGAGTCAGCTTTGAGTTGCCTGTCTGTCAATGGACCTAACTGTATCCAGAATCCAGCAAAGAAGCTGAAGTGTTCTTCCAGATGAAGAAATTGATAGGCCACAGCTGCAGTTGTTCAGTTTCTTTCCTGGCTGTAAAAGGTTGTCTTTTTTCAGTCAAAACATACTCCAGGAAAACCACAAGAAGGTGGAATTTGGGGGAGGAGGGGTGACCATACACTGTTAAGGGGAGTCCCGGATCTCCTATCCAATTCAAGTGGCAAATACACTTGACTCTTCCACTTCCACTAAAGGTTGTGCTCCCAAAGACAAAATTCTGTTCACAAAAGATTAAATCTAACTAAATACAGAATACGTTAGATATATCAGTTAAAGTAGGACATCCAGATGTGTTTATAACTCTTATCTTTTAGCCTTGAAAAAGTATTTTACAAATGGGATTTTCAAGGCCCTGGTCTATATGTATAGCATAGTGGTTATTATATGGGCCTGGATAGATCCAGACAATGTATGGGCATAGAGGGCCAAAAGAATAAGTGCTCATTATTCTGCACCATGGAGTGCTCCTGACCTGAAGATTTGCATCTGACATACAAATATAGATGTACAGTGGCTACCTGGTTATGTTTTTTCACACCTTCACTAAGATTTGTAAAATTAAGTGCACAGGCTCTTCAGCCTCTCTCACTGGATGGAGGGGTCTGGATTGTATGATCAGCCCACAACTCATATATTCAAAAAATAATGACAGGGCTCTTTCCTCATTCATCCTTTTTTTTCCCTCCCTCGAGACACACATCTTTTGGACATCCCATTGTAATTGATCTGTGGACTTTCGTGATAAAGAGTAGGAAAATTTCTTTATCAAAACTTTCTTTTCTTCTAGCAGACAAGACTTCAGAGCCAACCAACACACTGTATGCATTGTGGTTCTAATGGAAGCTTAAATTGTCTCAATCTGTTCCACGTATTTTTCCTTTGGCTGTAATTTGCACTCGTGGGTATAGTGTATTTGGGGTGGATTTTCACCTTGTTCTACCACATGAAATATTTATACGATTTTATTAACTTGTGAATTATCCTTTAAAGGATTTAGATCTACAAAACAATTTTAGAAATATTTTGAACTGGCTTGCAGACTGGGTTTTTGGGGGTGTGGCCTCTCCCATTCTCTTGATTGACAAAGACTTACACCCCCCTCCTCCGAGCTGTAAGCAGAAGTAAGATCCGTGCTACTAAATCTGTGGAGTTTTCCCCTAGAAGAAAGGAAATTTTGGGGTAATGAGAGAGGAATTTTCCTTTTTTTCATAGATATTCCTACCAAAATATGAACTTGCAGAAATGGAGAAAGGCAAATTCAATTTAAAAAGAAATTTACTTTTTAAGTTTCGTAAGGTGGTATTTACACAGGTAAGATTTAAATAATAATAATACAAAAGTATGCCATTAAAATGTTGATGGTGCTTTTTATTGGGTTATTTTTTAAAAAAATAACTACTCATACATTTTCTTATAATATCAAGAGTATCCCAGGTTCATATATAAACTGATTTCCTAAGATGTACTGCTTTAAAAAAAAGTTGTTTGTTTACTTTTTGGTTTCTAAAAGTACATATTTATATTTGTTTTACTACAGTAATTTTATTGAGATCTCAGTTTAAAGAAATGATAATACATTAAGAGGCTTATTTTAATACATTTATAATTAATAATTAAGTAATAAGAGGCTTATTCTAATAAATTTGCACACTACTGGACACGAGAACACTGTAAGGACCCTGGAAGCAAGTGTCAGATTATTAATTTTCACATTGATGCTCAGAATGTTGTCGTTTTCTATTTCATAGTAGTACTTTGTGTGAAATCTGGGGACTGTGCTGGAGATTTGGGTGTGCTTATGCACATATATGGATTTTTTTGTTCTATATGTATAGCAAGCACAACATTTGGAAGACATTTTCAGTTTTGATATTCAGTTGTATATACAATATCTTAAATCATTCTGAGGCTGAAGGATTGCACGTTATGCACTAGGAGACTGTGTGGGTGTTCAGTTTGGTGATGCACTAACATTAGAATTACATTAAAGCAGTCTTAAAAAAAAATCTGTTGACCTCCCATTCAGGATGAATAATTACGCTGTTATTTTTACTGCTGTAATGTCAAGGGGCATCAGTCAGTGATCAAGGACCCATTGGCTATGTACTAGTCAAAAACATGGTCCCTTCCCCACTTAGTTTACAATCGGTTATGGCAAGATGCAACAGGTAGATGAAACAAACTGAGGGGAAGTACAGGCAATTGTAAAGCACAGAAGTTATGATAAAGTAATAAGTAAGCTGAAATCAATCTTTCTTTTTTGGATAGGCAGGTAAAATTGTTGTGATGACTTCAAGGGCAGGTGAAAACATTGTGCCTGGCGTTAGTTAAAAGTTGAGGAAAAAAAATGAACCGAGCCCCTAAAGTTGAACTTTGTAAATTGAAGACTTGTATTCTTTTTATTCTGTATTGATTTTCATGTTGTGCTCATCACAATAGTATTGAACACCTTCCAGTAGTATGTTAAACGGTGTGGCTACACATTTGTCACATGTTCTTTATTCTCTCATCTTCTTCCGAAAGGGAGAACTGTGTGCAGTTGAGTACCTCTTTTTTTTTTTTAAAAAAAGTGTGTGTGTGTGTGTGTGTGTGTGTGTGTGTGTGTGTAATATTTAGATACCAGTTGCTATGCATTTATTGGAAAAGCCAAGGTCAAAGAAATATTCCTTGCATTTGGAGTGGAAGGTTGATGTGAAGTTTGTTCTAATAATTTTTTCCTGATGAGAGTTTATTGCTCGGTCTTGGGCTAGCTCTGGAGAAAGTTCTGTCTTTTGTACAGACAAGTTTTACTCTTATTGTTGAGAGTTTCTTTGTGCCAAAGGATAAAGTTGTTGATCATAGTCTTCAGCTTGGAGTTTTAGATGATCTTCTAGGTATCCTTGGGCTCAGCCCTTAGAGCTCTTTGAAGATACAAATGGAGACCTTGAACTTGATTTGATTTTCTGTGAGAAACCACTGTAGGTAATGGATGATAGGTCTGATACGCTTCAGTAGTCATTGTGTTGCTGAGGAGATGCATGGCAGAGTTCTGCGCTAGTTCAAGTTTTCTAAGTGCTGCAGACTTCATGTGCAGAACTTTATTAGTTACTGGATTACATTTTGTATTTGCTCTCACAGATACAGAATTGTACAATATGCTGTCTAGACTGTCTCTTAATCCTCATAGAATGGAAGAGAATAATCCAACCAAATTCTAATTAATCCACACAGTAAATTTTAGCACTGAATCATCTTCTGAATAAAAGTTCATTTTGAAAGTTCAGAATTGAAAGATTTTGTAATTCAAGTTTGTTCTTTGATTCTTGACTAATTTTGGGGAATGCAGATGTTGAATAAATACAGTACAGGCTGAGGCCTGGAAGCTGCCATTATCTATGTAAACATAAAGTACATCTTCTCAACTCATAGAATTAGCCCCAAATTCAGCTATTGGTGCAGATACTCACGAATAGCCTCGTGTAGACAAGGGAAGCCACAGTTTGCACTGGTGGAACTTATTTTTATTTTAGACAAGGTGTTGTACTGTTTTTCAGAAGTGTATTTTGTCTCTAATGTCACAGCTTGTAATCTAGCTCTTGGGACTGGGTGGTAGAAGGGGCTAGGAGTGTTCTAATGAGAAGGTACTTGATTCCCTTTAAGGGCTTTTTGCTGTTATCAGCTGGGGATGAAGCAATCTGGCCGTTTTCCATCTTAAACATTTGAAGTCCTGATTCACTACTAAATTACTCCTTTAGATTACACCTGCATAAAATAAGCAGAACACAGTTATGAATCGGATCCTAATTTTGTTGATCTCATTTAATTTTGTGTAAAGAGATTCTTGCACTGATCAACTGAGATCTAATTTCCTGCCAGATGTGCCAAGTGAATTGAATAGACAGCATTTATTTTTGCACACACAATACACATATACTGTAGTTACCCTGATGAACAAAACTTGCTTTGGCCTGAGGAGCATAGTAGAAATGTTATGTTTTGTATGCAGGAAACATAAATAAGCATTAATTGCTCACATTTTTTTTCCCCCATGTCAGTGATGCTGCACTTGAGTCATAGGAATGTAATTGAATGTCTGAAGCCTGGAACTAGGCATTCTTCAAGTACATTGTGGTGATTTAGGCCTCATTTGCACTGGAAAATAGTCTTGATTTCTGACATTGTGTAGCTGCACCAATGCTCTGCACATTTGTATAGTTCAAGTGCTAGCACACTTTGAATTTTGTGTAGCTGTTGTTGAAAATATGAAACATGATCAGTGCAAGTGGATTGCAGCTGGTATTGTGATTGATAGAGTATCCAGGAGAGGCTGTTGTGATTTAGGCTAGGCCTTAGCCACTTGGTATAGTAGTGGCTTTTTTTGGTTTAGCTTAGGGTGCTTGGGAAGGGGTTTAAACTGAACCAAAAACAGTTTCACTCATATTGGAATAAGTGTGTCCAAATGGGGGATTTCACCCGTATAATTATATTGTTATAAATGGGAACACTTTTCTGTGTAGACAAGGCCTTAGACAGGCCTGCCACAACTATCTGAATGTATTGGGCTGTGAGTTCTGTGCTGTTCAGACTCTCACCCTAAAATCCCAGTTCAGGAAGCACTTAAGCATATCTTTAAATCTCATTAAAGTCACTAAGGCTTAAGCACAAATAGTAATAGATTTAATCACATGCTTAAAATTAAGTGCATCGTTGAAATGGAACCTAAAAATAAAATTTATAGTATCTCTTGATCAGGTACATAATTAAAGTATTTTCTGTGCAGTGCAAATCAGCAGGGGGCAGATGATTCCAGAAATGAAGAGGTTTAGTAACCTTAATGTGCACATATTTATATATATTTTAAATTAAATGAAAATTTGTAGATGGGTAAAAGTTACTAGTGCACAATTTATATTTGGAATACGGACAAAAGCATAGTTTGTGCTATGGTGCTTTATCTGGTAACTAATGATCTTTCACAATGTGTATGGTTTCCATGCTCTGCTACACAAGCTAATGTAAGGCTCACTGTTATGAATTCATGATTCTCTATTATCTTTTATTATACAGCATCTCTCTGACAGGAACCTATGATGTAGAACATCTGAATAGTAAAATAATAGTAAAAGGTCTAGAGAACAGTATTTGTTTCTTCTTTGCAGAGACCAGATTCTTAGCTATAACCTGTGCAGAAGGCTTCCAGCTGACCATGTAAGTGGGTATCTCCAGTTCAAAGTGGAGATTACATCTTCCATTCATGAAGGTGAGAGTTAAAACCTGTGCACAGAAATGTTAATGTAGAGAAAACCATTATGTACCATGACTACCATGGTTTTCTTGTTGTGTATAGTGACAGTACTTTAGAGTGTTGTGTGAGAATGTTGGGTCAAATATTTCAAATTTTTGAGAAATCTTTTGAGATTATTCTTAGTAGTACTAGTAGCGGTAGTAAATACTAATCTTTGTCATAGTTATTTTTTACTTTTAGTGTTGCTGCTCTATTCGAATATACTCAGCACACTGTATTTTCATTGTAGGGAAGATAGGTTGATCACACACATCTTTTTCTATTTCTGAAGTTTGTAAAAATGACTCAGTGGGTATGTCTACAGAGCAACTAGAAACTGGCATCTGGACATGCCAGCTGCCTTGGAGTCATGGGGAACAGGCTGCAGAACCATCTCATTACTGGGTAGACTTCCAGGCTTGGGCTGGAGCCCAGTCTGCAGCTGGTGGGAGGGTCCCAGAGCTCAGCTCAAGCCCAGAAGTCTGCACAGCGATGAAACAGCCCTGCAGCCCAAGCCTCACGGATTGGAATGATCTGACATAGGCCAGAGGGAGGTGTCTAAGTTTCTGTGTAGATGTACCCAGTGACTCTCCTTCCTTTCTGGGTTTCAGCCACACACCAGTCCCAACCCAAACATCTAAACAGTTGTTTTTAGCCCCATTGCACAAGCACGAGATAGATGACTCGGGTTTTGAAACTCACTGCTAAAAGTCTCTTCTGAAATTTAGACATATGCTCACGGTCCATAAAACTTTAGATCCTCCTTCTCTAAAGAGAGAAGAAGAATCCCTAAGATAAAAAAAATCTGTTCTGTACAGAACCTGATATTCATACAGTTTAAGACTGCCTCATGTAATTTCAGATAAGAGGTGTAGTGCATCTCATTGTCTCAAAAAGAGAGAGTTGTAGTTATTGTCCTCTTCAGCCGGTGCCCTGTGAACCTGAGTCAGCAGGCATAGGCCAGGTGTGTCTAGCTGCTGTGTAGATACATATACCCTCAGTGTCATTTTAATATCAGATTCCATGCAGAGCCTGATCTTAGGAACAAGAAAGCAAACTTTAGTAGAAAACAGATTTTTACCTTGCTTTGAATGTTTTGTATCAGAGCCAGTTTTGGCAATGTCCTGAATTTATAAGAGCAGGATGGGAGTCCTTTATAATGATGCTTCATGCATATTATGTTCCCTTTATTGTATGAAACAGGATCAACATATATTGAGCAAACTTTATAAATGTTAGTCCTGCATGAGTAGCCTGTGTAATTATAGAGGTATAGATTTTGGTTTGTGACTTTTTTTCCCTTCAGTGACTGGGTAGCTTGTGTTATACAGAGATATTAGAGGAAACTGGATGCATTCATGTGTTTCATTTCCTGTCTTTATGTTCCACTGCAGATGCTTCACCAGAAACAGTTGGTACTCTGCTAGGAGTGAACTCTGTAAATGGAGACTTAGGAAGCCCTTCTGATGATGAGGACTTGCCAGCAGGGCATCATGACACACTTCCAGTTTGTTCAAATGGCCCAATCCTTGAAGAATCTGTTGGAAATACAACCCCAAAGCATTCTTTAAGGACTGGTATAACTATAGAAATGGACCAGGAGGAGTTAACCTCTGCTGCTGCCAGGTCATCCCCTACTAGAGGTCGTCAGGACTCGCTGAATGACTATCTGGATGCAATAGAACACAATAATCATCCCAGGCCTGGGACATCTGCCTGCAGCGAGCGTTCACTTGGGGCATCCCCAAAACTAAGGAGCAGTTTCCCTACTGATACGAGACTTAATGCTATGCTTCACATTGACTCAGATGAAGAGGAGCATGAGTTGCATAAAGATCTGGGGTTTCAGTCTTCTTTGGAAGAAGATAGCGGTTTAGTAATGTTTAATGGTGCTACAAGGAATCTTGAAGGAAATTTTCTAGGTTACTCATCATCACCTGAGATAATGCGAGGTCCTGCAGAGGATGGGAAAGCCCCACCTTTTGAAACTCCTTTGCAGCCCTTTGATGAGCAGCAGGAGACTGTCCAAGGGCTTCCACCATCAGAGTTAGCAGGAGGAGAAGGCGAAGGCCAGCCAGAGTCTCAGAATAATGTGTCAGTAGAACAGGCTGGCAGTGTCATGTGTGCCTGTCCAGTGGCAGAGCAGTCTACTAGCAGTGCAGATACAGGAACTGCTGACTCTGCTGTTGGTAGGAGGAGAGGTATCAGTGAAATGGAATCCATTGACCAAGGATCTGAACCTTCCCAAGTATCCTCAGAAACTGAGCACAGTGATCCTGCTCACACTGAAAGTGTCAGTGAAGCTAGTACCAGGCCAGAAGGAGAGAGTGATGTGGAAGGGGCAGACAATTCCTGCAATGAAAGTGTGACTACACGGCTCTCCTCAGTTGAAACTCAGTGTTCTTCTTTTGAAAATGCCAGATTTTCTGAGACTCCTGCCTTTTCTTCTCAGGAAGAGGAAGAAGGAGCTTGTGCCTCAGATGTGGCCAGAAGTGAGCCCGCTGCAGAAACACAGGACTCTGTGTGCACTCCTGGCCCTTTACCTGCAGTGCGGTTACCCAGCACTCAAGAGGAAGGGCAGCTAGCTGAGGGTGGTGGATTACAGGATGGAGATGACTCTGAAGAAATTTGGCAAAGGAGGAGGAGTGTACAGGCTGCAGCTGCGAGCAGCCAGTCTCAGGATGAAGAAACTGGAGGCGCCCAAGCAGCTGGTGAGGAGGGAGCTACACAGGTTGAAGGAGCAAGTGGAGGTAATTGTGATGATAGACAATAAATGGGACTATTTTTAAGTGATAAGATTTTTCGCTAGTCATTAGTAAACTGTTTAAAAATACTTACTTCATAGACATTTCAAAATATTTCTAAATAGTTTTGTTCTTGGTGGGTTTTGAAATAGTTTGATTTTTTAAAAAACGTTAATGGCGTTTATAATCAATTTGGTTTTGGAAAATAAGAATTTAAAAAATGGAAATTGAAAGTGTTCTATGTTGAAAAAGAAATCATATCATGTTATTGTGCTGGTGGATCAAAATGGTTAATGAGGAGAAAACCAACAAGCAAAACCTGAAAACCAATAAATGAGAAAAATTGAGCTCCTGGCACTTTTATGTTTTTAAGGAAAGAGGAAAAAGAAATATTTATGCATCATAAAGTGCAAAGGGGACACAAACTCTATATTTTTTCCATAAATTATTTGTCAGATATAGAGCTGATTCTGCTCTCATTTACAAATACTGATTTCTCAAACATGTCTCTCCATGATAAAAAGATTTAATACATTCATTCTGTTTACAACAATTACTTGTAAATATAATTTAGGATATGAAAATTGCATGTTATACCTTACTTCAGCATAAATAGTAATATATAGTAATAAATAATTTTACTGTATAATCATTCACTTTCTTCCTCTGGTGATGAAGTGGGGACTCTTGGGAGTTCCTTGGTAGCACTTCACTACTATGTTTGAGGAGGGCTGGGGTGACTTCCTGCCTCTGGTGCAGCTGATCACATGTTGGATACTGCTACGGTAAGTCATCCCTGCCATTAAAAGCTTATCTCAAGTACATCAAATACTTCTGAAGAATGACATTTTAACTTGTGAATATACCAAATGGCACCAAATATCCCAGGGAATGATAACCCCAGAGTCTTTTAGAATCTTCATCTGCACATGCATAAAGAGTGAAATCCCAGCATTATTTAATTCAATTAAAGTTTTGCCATTGAGTCCAGTGATGTCAGGATTTCACTTGGAGTGTATAAGTTGGATATGCTTTCAGTATGGTCAGTGTACTTTTCAGCAACAATGTGTAAATCTTTCCACTGAAATGCAGTTTGTAATGTAAGATAATTTGACAAATGGTTTTCTCTTTCCTCCTAGGTTATGATTATGAACTTTTATTTAAGGGAATAAACCAATAAGTGGACTCTTTTGTCCCTGCTGTCTCTCAGCAACTCTTCCCCTTGCTTACATGGCTAAAGGAAACTATTTTAGTCAGACACCTTGTTAAGTATTTTCAGCATACCTCTGTTGTCTTATGGTTCAGAAAGTAAGAGTGAAATTATCTTGAGGTATAAATTTGCTTAATTACTACTGAAGTCAGCAGCCATGGACCTCAAGAGAATTTGGCAATAAGGTCTTGTAGCAGCAGTTACTGTATTTGAGCTGGGTTTCCATGGTGGTTCCATGTGGTCTGTTTGCCACCTGAGGGGCCACATCTAAGAGGGACCCCCTCCTGAAATTCCAGACAGAATCCATATTCACCACGCTGTTAATTCAGAGTCCACTGACCAGCTTTCTGAACTTTAAATAAAAAAAAAGCAAGCTGAACGTCTTCTTTATGTTTAATTTTAGGTTCCCAAGCCAATGGCCACCAGACTTTGAGGTCACTACCTTCAGTACGTCAGGACGTTAGCCGATACCAGAGAGTGGATGAGGCTCTACCACCAAGTGAGATTCTGATTTATTTTAATCAAAGGCTTTAGGATAAAAGCTACTCTAGGAGTAAGGAAGCCCAGTAATTCAATGAGAACTAAGATCAGCTAAGGAGTTCTAAGTGGGAATGAGGCTATGAAACATTTTATAAGAGAGATGGTGTTCTGTTTAGGAGGTACCAGAATGGGCTATGCTGATTAAATCTTTTGTGGTGGTTCACTAAATGAAAGTGGTAGAGAGTTAAGGAGGGGAAAGAAACTGCCTTTTCAGCTTGTGATCAAAATGGGTATGTCTACACTACAGGTTTAAGTCAACTTAAAGCCCCTTAAGTCCACTTAACAAAGCCCTGGCCACACAGGGAAGGTATTAAGTCGACTTAAGTGTTTGCTTAAATTGACTTAATAATTCTTACTCGAAAAGTCAACTCAGCAGTTAAGTCGACTTTATTAAGTTGATTTAAGTCAGTGTAGCCTGGGAGTTGACGTAAGTCGACTTAATTGGCCTCCTAGCTATTTGAAACATGGGGATGGGGGCTGGCTAGAAGGCACAATACAGTTGAGAGCATTCCCAGCTGTGCACAACACCCCCCATGTCTTAGTCGCAGCCCTGCATCCTAGGACTATGGCCCAGGTCACTTTCCCCTGACCTAATCCGGAGTCTCTCACCCTTCTCAGCCTGACCCTATATCTACCCCCCTTCTCAGCCCAACCCCTCATCTCTCTCCTTCCCCCTACCTGATCTGACATCTTTCCCCCGTCTCAGCCTGACCTTGTGTGTCTCCCCCTTCTCCAGCTGTACCCTGCATCTCTCTCCTTCTCAGCCTGACCCTGCATCTTCCCCCGCCTCTCAGACCAACCCTGCATTTCTCTCTCCCCTTGCCCTTCTCCAGCGTCTCTCTTTTCTCCAACCCGACCCTGCATGTCTCTCTCCTTGCCCTTCTCCAGCCCAACCCTATGTGTCTCTCGTCTTCTGCAGCCTGACCTCCTGTGTCTCTCCTCTTGCCTTCTCAGCCGACCCTGTGTCTCTCCCCTTCTCAGCCCAGCCCTGCCTGTCTCTCCTCTTCTCTGCTCAAACCTGTGCGTCTCCCCCCTTGCCCTTCTCAGCCCAACCCTGCCTGGCTCTCTCCTTGCCCTTCTCAGCACGACCCTTTGTGTCTCAGACTGATCTCCCTGATACTGTAAACAAACAAGAAATCCGGAGGCACTGTTTTTAAGACTAAAAATGTATTTATTGGTTGAGCTTTCATGGGAGGAAATCCCACTTTGTCAGACACTTTGAAGATGGGGGGACATACAGAATGGGAGGAAAATAAATGCAAGGGAGTGTAAGTCATGGGATCAGGTCACACTGTAGCAGCAAATCAAAGCAGTTGTCAAGATTCAAACACTGGGAAACAGCACAAAGAAAGAAAGAAGTTGCTATTTCTTTTAGATTAGATTGTGTGAAAGCAGGATTAAATCACGACTAGGGATTCTTTTCCCATTACAACAGGTGATTTGACTTCCTCTTCCTCTGTGTGCTGTTTTCCAGTGTTTGAGTCTTTAGAACTGCTGTGCCCTGCCCCTGCGCTGACAGTTGTACTGCAGCACCTTGTCCAGAGCCAGAGGAGACCGGGCAATGCAGGGAGGGTGCAGAGTGCTGTGTTGGCACATTGCTGGGGCACGTTAAGCTTCTTGACCTCCTTGGGCTCCCTGTTGCCACACACAGTATGGAGGGTGGTGTGGTCACACACTTCCTGTGGTAAAGAGGTGGCTGGGAGAGAGGGGCACTTCTGCTGTGGTGCACTGTGTGCCTGGTACCCGCAATGCACCACTCCTAGGGTGACCTAGCGGCTGCCAGTATGGACATGGACAGTCTCTTGGGATTTTGAGTGTGGCCACCCTAAGCTGGCCTGATAAGGTCTACTTTAAGACGGCTTAAAGTAGACCTTATTAAATCAGCTTAATAAAGCCCTGTAGTGTAGACATAACCAATGAGTGGTGTTGTGCTGTGACAGGTGCTAGGAAGCAAAGATATTAAGCACTCCTAGAAGCTGTGGTGTACTTCAAAGCTTAGGGTATTTACACTGAAGTAACATAAGTACTGGACACACAGTACTAACTAGAATTCTAGGATCAGCTAGAAAGCTAGAGCTCGATGCTTTAGCCTTCCTGCTTTCAGCTGCTGTGTTAAGGGAAATATTTATTTTGTACAGTGCATGTGATACAGTAGATATAAAGTACTATCTTTCTCTTTGATTGAACTGGTAGTTTCTCATTTATGGTGGGTCCAGAGAGTGATCATTAGTGGAATGGTGACACAATTAGGTGTGGAAAGAAATTAAAACATTTGTTATTTTAGTGGGGTCTTTTTTTTTGTTTGGTTGTTTTTTGTTGTTGTTGAGGAAATGAAGAGCTTCTGGCCATAAAGGAGACCTAGACACTAAGCTAACTGTTGGATGCCTCTCAGTTGACTGAAAAATAGTTACTCATTATTGTATATGTGGCTGGTACATTGCTGTCAGTTATTTGACTGACATACATGACTAACCTGGGCCCACTGATAACCCTATCAATATTAAATATTTGAAGGGGAAGGACCATAGCATTTACCTGTAGACTGCTAGTGGGGAAACCTTGCTTACCCCCTTTTCCCAATCCTTTCCAAAAATAAGGAGGCCAGTTACCAACATTCCTTTCATAGACCATCATTAAACTGTACCAGCCCTCGTTTATCGTTCTTTGTTTCACAAGAGGTGGTGAGAGTAACCAGCTAGTTCTAAAGGCTCATGTCAAGCAGCAGAAAAGAAACTCCTTTCGGCTTTAATGGGATCAGGATTTTGCGCATTGAGTTTAAAAAGAGTAGGATATTAATCTAGCCATGCGGAATAGGGTTGTGTTGGCATTAGTAATGGGAGATATCAAAGTGTTGAGTGAAGCCCAATATCTAAACAAGTGTTCTTTGTCATAAAATAGTGACTCTTTATGGAGATCTTGCTCCATTTTTATTCTTTTACTTCAAATCTTCATGACGGCATTGTCATGCAAAACCCCTCAAATTAACTTAAAATTTCTCATGAAACTATACTTCTTTTCAGAGTCCTGCCCGGGGAGGTAAATATTTTGGATTTTTACAGCACTTTTCGTGTGAACAATATATAGAACATTCATGGGAAATATTTAGATGAGATCAGGTCAAGATGTAATAAATTAGAAGCATTTAGGAGACAGCTTTTACGTTGCGCGCACGCGCACACACACACACACACACACAAAGTCTGCTTAATTTTCTCATAAGCTAGGTCTTCTATAATGTTTGTCTTTAAAAAAATCTCTGTGTTTATTGCAAACAAATCCTATAGTATTTGAACACTGGCATTTACTAAGATTTGTCTGTGTATACTTTTCCCTCTCAACATTTGTATAACTACTTAGAAAGGGGAAAAAATATCAAGACCTAATGCAAGGGTTTATTCAGAACATCCATCTATGACTCTGAATAAAACTAAAACCGGAAAAGAATGCTAAATGTTGTCTGGATTCAATGTTTCTGTCTGAAAATGTGCTTGAATATTACGTAATTAATATTGTGATGTATCTAAGGCAAACACTTGCTATAATGGAACATGCTCACTCTGTCAAAGGTTGTGCACAACATACAGCAGTTTCAGGTTGCTTTGGAATGCATTCTAGTTGTTGTTACATCAAGCCCAGATAGAGGAAGAGATACAATTATTTTAGTTGCTACATATATATTGTTAAAGAATTAGAAAAAATTATTTATGCAATATGCATATGCTGATTTTACAAATTTGCTCCCTACATTACCAGGGAAAGTTAAAAAAGATGGCCTGGTATTATATAATCTTGATCAACTGCATAGAAACTCTGCAAATTCACTGTACTTTCAAGTTTTTGTTTAAAAAAATATTTGCAGAACTACACTTGTATACAGTTAAACTGATTGAAGATGGAAATAATCTGCATGGTTGCTTCAGTAATGGTAATGGGGTCTCAGTGCATTGCAGCATTTATGCTTGTAGTTAATATGAAGAAAATGGGATTAGTTTCATGCTTAAAGTTAGACTGCTTTGAACAGCTGTTCAGTAGCAGATTTAATTTGAAGAAAGGAGTGGAGAACATGTGTGATAACTAGCAGCAAATTTCCCTCTGGCAAAGGTTTCCTTTCACTAGAACTTAATTTTTCTATATGCTATGAAATTGTTAGTTCTCTTGAAAAGCCAAAGAAGGGGTTCTAGCACTCAAAAAATTTTAGTTTTACCAGGCTTTATTATTTTTAGTCAGTTGATTGTGCCTGTCATAAGAGGAAAATGAGCTTCTGCACAAGTAATCAGGGTTGTTTCCTACCATTTTTGTTTGTTGCTTTCCCTAGGAATAAGCCTGGTTGTTCTCAACAGTCTCTGGTTAGTATACTACTGTGTGGGTGAATTCAGCCATATAACTCTTAGGTGAATGTGGTTTTTCATTTACCATAGCAATACACAGGAGCACTAAAAAAACATTTAATAGAATCTTTCCTCTCCAAAGAGTAATTTCTCATAGTGAAATACACATTTTATATCATTAACTAATCTGTTTTGCTATTGTTATTGACAGCTGAACAAAACAACCATCTGATTTCAAGGTCAAAGCAACTAGTTAAGAATTTCAGCTTAGATCTTCAAATTAGAGTTTAAATGGGGCTCAGCTGGTGCATGGAAAGGATTCACAGTCTGTAATGTTTTGGGGTATATCTCAGACCATGAAAGGTTGTGTTGCTATCTGCTCTGTAACCCTGGGTGCCTTAAATGTTTTGTTTTTGTGGCACACATTTCAGACTTGCAGAGAAGCGGGTGGTTCTCTAGTGTCTGGGTGGTGCTGTACAGCGCTGATTCAGCACTCTGATCCCAGCAGCCTGCTTACAGCACAACAGCTCCACCCTGGTCTCCATAAGCTGTGGTTACTACCTGTAGGGTGATTCCAACACACAGCACCCAGGCCTGAATTTCCCCCCAAACATCCAGCACTCCCCTGAAACACTTAAAGAAGAAAGTTTGTTGCTCCTTTAAAGTGGCAAAGGTACAGCTTATTACTTTAATTGGAACTAACTACCATATCTGTGAGTATCCATTATTTCATGTACAGCATTTTCACATATATTTTGCAATGGTATATTGACTAGTTTGGTGGTAGTTTTCAAATGATATTTCGCAAAGCATATTTTGTACCAAAAAAAATAAGAAAATCACTGCAGTAATGTGGAAGGTATGAACAGAGTAATGCCTAGGGCTACACACTGCCTAGTCAATGGGACATCAGCACATATTGGATAATCCATTTTAGGTGTAAATTCTATAAAAACTCAACACACTGGGAATGTGATTTGCAGAATAACATCTGGGAGAAGCCATGATATTTAGCTATGAGTCATGTAGGCACTGAGCAATCAAAAAGTGCTGTCTTGAAGGAATCTTGTAGAAAAATTGAAACTCAGAACAACAGGTGTAGTCTAAAAGGTAGCAAAATTTAAAGAAAAACTCATGCCTCATAACAATATATTGATGTTCAGATTGGGAGGCCCGAATTGACAGCCATGGGAGGATATTCTATGTGGATCACGTAAACAGAACAACAACATGGCAACGACCCACAGCTCCCCCAGCCCCACAGATCCTTCAGAGGTCAAATTCAATACAGCAAATGGAGCAGCTCAATCGCAGGTGAGAATTATTATTATCCATTAGTATTAGTATTAAGCTTGTAGTGTCAAGAGTGTGCTTGGCATTTTTCAAGCAAGTATGAAGAGTGGGTCCCAGCTGCTAGGAGGGATAGCTTTGCACAGTGTTTTATGGACCAGTAGGTCTTAAGTATGGTTCTTCTGAATGTCCCCCTGAATTTGGATGCAATCTGCTTGCATTTGTATTCTATCAGTGTTCAATGGCAACCAGGCCACAAAAAATGGGTGAGGAACCCCAAAACAGTCAGGCCACAGGAGGCTATGAATAATCAGAGACATCAGTGGATTTTGGGCTGCACAGGAGAAAGAGCAAAATAAAACAAGCCTCAGTAGTCAGGGTTCCCTAGAGCCAGATGCAGGATATATTCACCATCTCCTGTATGTAAGTCCAGTCTTGCACTTCTAGATATCAGAGTATTCGTCGAACAATGACTAATGAAAGGCCAGAAGAGCACACAAATGCTATTGATGGAGCTGGAGACGATACTGACTTCCATCATTCTAATGCAGGTAAGAAACTGATGTTTACAAATCAAAAGTTCAGCCTGTCAGCCTTTTAGCAAAAGTGAGATAAGAGGAACCAGCCCTACTTGCTGTCTGCCAAAAAAAAAAAAAAAAAAAAAAAAAAAAAGTCATTTATTGTGCTGCTTTTGCAGACTTTGACTAAGCTTATTAGGATTTATTCACTCAGCATGTTGAAGAATGGTATATATATGTTCCATCTTCTTTACTCTATTACTTTTGGAAATGATGTAAATGACTAGTATAGTCAGTTTGCATAAAAATTGTATTATCATGCATAAAAATGTTCTGCACCTGCCAACTTTTAGGAGATGAATGATGGCATATAGTGAATGCCAGGCTAGTTGGTAGCAGTTCTTTTACTCTGCTAATGTGTATTTCCTGTTCTTCTCTTGACCTCTGTGCTTGCTATCAATGTTGGTTCTCCTCCTAATGTTCAGAAAGATGAGCTTAGAGGGCAGTTTGAATGAATTAGACCAGCAGAATTATATACCTTGGAAGTAACCTGAGTACTCCATATTATCAAGCAATTTCAAATCTCACTGTGCCTATAAATTCAGTGAGATTTTTTTTAATGAAGGTTTTTCCACTGTGAAAGCTAGCTCCTTGAGGTCAACAGTCAGACTGTTTCTCAACAGAAGTTCATTTTTGGTGGGGGAAGGAGGGGACACAGGGCTGCCAGAGATGCCGAGAAATAAAGTAGCTGTTCCACCACTGATTGCTCAAAAATAAGAGTTGGGAGTGTTGTCTGGGAGCAAGATAGCATCCCCATTATGGACACACAGTGGGAGGAACTGAGGGCAATGATCAGTAGCTCTAAGGTTCTTCTCTGAGTAACATCCTTATGGGTGCACCACTATATGTGTGTCTGTACCTCTGTGCTGCTGATTCGAAATTTTTAGTAGCCGTCTGTACCATGTGTTCATGCGCTGCTTCCTGTCAGCCATGAAGCTACTTAGCATACCTGGGCAGTCCTTCCTCGGTTCCTCCTTAACCTCTACTGGCTAGAGATGGAGATAGTAGCTGTCTGTTTGTGGACTGCTAATTCTCTTAGTTTCTTTTGCAGCTTCCTTTTCTTTCTTCCTTCCTCATTTATATTTGTTTTGGCCGTGCCCTGAAGAAAGAAAGAAAGAGAAAGAACTGTGTCTTCCACAACCCCTATGGGGGGACCAGCTGGACAAGGGAATGCCCACCTCCCCTGGCTTCAAAAAGTTCCTCAGTTGCAAATAATCAATCCTAGTGACAGACAGACATTTGCGGTATGTTTGCTCTGTGGAAGAACACATTCCACAAAAGTATAGATTGTCAGCTACTGAAACCCATGTCAAGGAAAAAGAGAGAACTGAGATTCAAACTCCTACTCATGCCCCTCAATCTCCAGTGCTCCAGTGAGAACCTTATCTGCAACCCTCCACTTCAGGGGGTGAGGAACTCAGGCAGATGTCTGCAAGCCACTCACCAAGGGCTTCTAAGACGGCCCTTAGTGAGTCCTTGTGATGTGCCCCTATCAAGCTGAAAACAATCCCCAGCTTGGTCGGTATGTAGTGTCAGTACTGATGACACCTAAGCTGTCTAAATCAGATACCCGGAGCATGCATGGTACCAAACTGACAGAACAAGTCAGACAGCCTACAGATCCCGTGGACACCGGCAAAGAGGCATTGATGCCAAAGGGAGGAGAAATACAGAAGGTTCAAGCTAGGGAACACTGTCAGTATGGTTATAAACACCAGGCACCCACAGATCCTACCATCAAGTTCTCATCTCCGACTCCATCAGTATAAGCCTTCACTGGTACCATCAGCTTGTGCATTACTAGATTTCTGGTACATGACAGATCTTTCAGTATAGGACACAAGCGTGTCTTCTGTTTATTA
The DNA here is from genome assembly GCA_007922195.1 of Podocnemis expansa. Taxonomy (NCBI): domain Eukaryota; kingdom Metazoa; phylum Chordata; order Testudines; family Podocnemididae; genus Podocnemis; species Podocnemis expansa. Next base: position 2,205,271 of record ML681988.1, on the reverse strand, counting down.
GGTTATGTATTCCAGCTTCTTAAATATAGCATTTTTCCTAACTGGTATTTACTGATGGCTGGACGGCGAGGAGTTAGTGAGGAAAGATGACTCTGTACATATTGTCACACACAAAAGAATGGGCTTGTGAAGGATGAAAGATGGCATGATTTTTAGTGGTCCTGAATACAGTCATTGTGGTCTGAATCAATTTTATAACCTTCCGTCTATTTTAAAATCTGCTTCCAAACCTCCTGTTTATTTTAAAAGAAACAAGGAGTTGTGTGGCACTTAAAGACTAACAGATTTATTTTTCGCATGAGCTTTTGTGGGAGAAAATCCCACTTTGTCAGAAGCTTCAAAGAGACTTACTAGTTATCTTTCCTAGTAGAAAGAATACAACGTATGATATCCGTGGTTCATCTCCAGTTCATGATATTTGTGAGAAATCAGCATATTAAAGGGGCTGTTCAGGAGGCACCCCAATCTTTGTTTCATCAACCTGGAAACATGGATCTGAAATTGATTTCCTTACCAAACCTTTCCTTTCCTCCATTGTGCGAGCATTTTGGTTAGATACTGTACAGTTGATCGGTGCTGGGTTGCTTGCTGCCTTTTAATAGGAGAAGTGAAATATATAATGAATTACATCAGTTTATGTGGACTGTATGTATTCCCATTGGTTGGCATTAAAAACAAAAATTCACCATTTGTCCACAGTTAGAGCTGAATGTTATCTGACATACCACAGGTGTACCATATTTTTTGTTTGTAGAACTGTGATTGTATTAGGATAAAGTACCACTGTGTGTGACAGAGAGTACATATTGATTTTTAAGAATGACAGTTCTGTATATCTTACAGAAACAATTAAAGAGTGTTAGGTAACTATTACTGTTACCCCCCAAAACCTCAGATATCTGCAGAAACATTCATCAATAACTTACAATTATTAGAGGCACACTTATGTAGAGAACATTTTAAGAGGCTGATAGAAATATCCATTAAGCATTTATCATGATTATTTGATGCAGATCAGTGTAGTTGTTTGCAGTGAGGTTCTGTCAAAGATTATTATCAAAAATCTTAATCTTTCATTTTGTTATTAGATTTTCGTAGGGAGAATGTGCTGCCTCACTCTACCTCCAGATCCAGGCTTTCTTTATTGCTACAATCTCCTCCGGTGAAGTTCCTTATCAGTCCAGAGTTCTTTACAGTGCTGCATTCTAACCCTGTGAGTATAGTGTAAAACACAGTGTCAAAATTATATGTTGATAAAAATGGGACCACACCTGTGGTCTCTGTATTTGTCTTATATACGAACATCTTATTCAACATTTTGAGTGTATGAGATGAAAAAAGGAAACAATGATGAGCTTCTAAGTATTGGGCATTTACTACTTTATTATTCAAACTATGTATAGCCAAGAAAATACTATGCAAAAATTGGCAATTAGTACCAGCTACTGAGGTAAGGCTCAAGTCAGGGTTTCTGACTTCATCTGTGCTGAGAAACTGCAGTGTTGTTTGTTATGGGTCTGATCCATCACTGCATTATATTAGATATCTAGAAAAATAGAGTGATGTAATGGTGAATTTATTTATATTTTTGTATTTTAGTCATTTACATATTTACAGTGGTTACTGTTCAAGAAGTAACATTTACCGTCATGATGACTGAGATACTTCAGCTGTTGTCTACTTTGTGTAGTGAATCACTGCATTATCAGAGATCACCCTGGTATTGTTAGTAAATATTGACCTTGCAATGGCTACTACTCTATACAATATTGTAAGTGTATATGACATTATATGATAGAGGGTGCAAACAAATATATCTCTGCCCTGAACAGCTTACAATCTGCATATATGACTGGATGCAGTATACACTGGTAAGTGTATTCAGGCAGGTATAACAAATTCCACTGCTTTACTGAATTCTCTTGGAGCTGGATTTGATATAAAAGCTGTCCTTGGAGGCATTACTGTGTCTACAAGTTTTACTTTAGACGTAACTGTTTGCCCAGTCTTACTGATTGCCAAACATAACTAATTTATTTCTTGTAACAGTTATAAAGGGTGAACTACACCACTGCAGATGACCAGAACAAATTTTGCACGTCACTCAAATTACGCCCTTCTGAGCACTTAAGTGGAGCATGTGAATACTCACCATTTTATATGAAAGGACATTAGAAGCTTTTGAATCAAACAGACCTCTTGTATTGTTTTTACCCATATTTGAATTAAATTTTTCCCTATTTATTCTCCAGTAATCTCTTTCCTAAATAGTTTTTCTGTTCAGTATTTTTTCCTTGTATAATAAAAATAGAAATAATGTAATGAATACTTCATTGTCTGCAAGCACTCCTGTTAATAATTCAGTAGCTTTAAAATTACTGGCAATGTTAATTTAGGTGTATGGTATGTGTATCTTTCCACTCAGCTGCATGAAATATAGACTGCACAGCTGCATTGTTAGTTCACAAGGCAGAGAGAGGTCTGTTTTGCTTGATGAGAAAAGGGGATATGTATTTCTGTGACAGACTTTCTTTTTGTTTATGTGGGGCTACAATCAAATGCTCAAGTGTCCTTTTAGAAACCCAGTAGGTCAAAACAACGTTAATGTAAATCCTTGATGAGTTTCCATTAAAATATAGTACCAAACTATAATACACTTTATCAGTTTTGTTGTTAGGTAAAATGGCTACATTGGAGACATTATTCTACGTATGTTACTCTTAAAAGAATGTTTAGGAAGGCATTGTGAAGTCTCTGTACCTCTACAATTTTACTGCTGAAAGAAGCATTCATAAACATCACTAATATCAGTTAAGTGGTAGGTGAACATCAGGCAATGAAGATTTTGTGGCCCTTCTTCTGCAGCCATTATTTAGCTGGAGACAATTTCGTTCAAGGTTTATTAGAGCTGCAGGCCATTAATTTATATTATGAAGGCTCCCTTTGCATTGGAAAAAAACTAAATACTTTTGTTTAGTTAAAATATAGATGCTTCAAAAAATTCCTGCAAGAAGGAAGTATTTACGATAAAATATATTGAGAAGTATTTACTTCGTATCTGCGTCCCTCTCTGCTATTTCCTCAATTTCCATTCTTTCATACTGCTAACTATTGATCTAATTGGTAGGGCCCAAGTTCATCAAATCACTAAAGCACATGCATAACTTTAAATAACAGTCCTGTTGAATTCAGCGTAATTGCTCCTGGGCAGGAACCAGGGCCCGTTGAACTCAGGCATAAGCGTCTTACTGGTTTGGGGCTTAACTTGTTGTTATATACTTATTGGAACATATCTACTTATCAAAACATAGCACTTACCTAACTGTTGAACTGATGGCCTGTCTATGTAGATGTTTAACTTCTAATGTCCTTTCCTGAAATTACTTTATGAATTTTTCAGAGTGCCTACCGCATGTTTACAAACAACACGTGTTTGAAGCACATGATCACCAAAGTCCGGCGGGACACCCACCATTTTGAGCGCTACCAGCATAATCGAGATTTGGTGGGCTTCCTTAATATGTTTGCTAACAAACAGCTGGAGCTGCCGAGAGGTTGGGAAATGAAGCATGACCATCAGGGCAAGGTATCTGGAATGCATATGTAAAGTTGGTTGGATTTTCTCTTTATAATGAGGGAACTGAAGCAGCTGGTCTTAAAAGGAGCAGAGATACAGATGATTCTCCAAGTAAAGTGAGTGCTACTCTGAACATTATTTGATGCCACTTTGAGTTGGTGGTTCCTGGTTTGTAGGGTGCGTGTTTCTCATGATGAGCTTGGTGAGGTTGGGGGTTTGTTTAGGGGTCAGAAAAGGGGGCTCAGTAAAGGCTTCTTTTAATATGAGGTCCCCATCAACTATGATCTTGTTTAATGATCCCTAGTGTTGGTTCTTGTATAGGTTCCAGCATGGAGCCACACATCATGGCTCAGGGGTGTGTGGTCAGAGGGAGGTTTAGTATGCCCCATTTTGTCACCTGCCACTTCACAGTGGAACCCATACAAGACATCATTAAATAGTTACACTCTGTACTGAATGGTGACCAAGTGCTGGGGGGGGGGGGGGGGATCTTTCCTTAACAGAGCTCTCTGGCCTTCAAAAAAACTACTATAGATCATGATCAGAAACAAACTCTCTATAGACCAGGGCCCACCAACCCAAAGCAGCTCCACACTCTGCCAGAACAGTAGATGCAAAATCTGTAGACATATCTCCACTGCTACAGTGATCAACACACATTTCAAGATCCATGGATCCTATACGTGCCTATCACAGCATGTCGTGTACCTCTTCCAGCACAGTAAATGTCTCAACAATGTCTATCTTGTGGCCAACACAGCTTCAAGAAGACTACATACAACAATTAGGACCAGAATCTAATGAAGCCAGTAAGTTCCTATGTCTATAATTCTGAGTTATGTTTAGGCAAGAAGGTTTGTACATATACATGAGTAATGGACTTGACACCTAATAGGGATAGAAGCAGACTCTAAACTGAAGCCAGGAAATATGATTGGGATTTGTTATCTTCCTGGATTTATTATTTCACAGCTGCTAAAAAAAAAAAAAAAAAAAAAAGACAGACAGACAGATGACCCTCCCCCCCAACACATAGTATGAAAATAGTGGGGGGAAATACAGTTATTTTAATATCCATCCTCTTCCCTCCACCCCCTAGTAGTTGGTGGCTATAAAACCCTTGCCCTCCGCCCCCACTTCATATCCATTTTTTTTTACATACGCTAATTTTCTGTGTGGGATATTCTTAAAATCCAGCAATTGTATATGTATGATATTGCTGGGTTTCAAGGAAATCCTACTTAGTGTATGTATTTAAAAAATTAATGTATGTGTAGTGGGGGGCGAGGGTATTAAAATACTAAATTGAACTGAATATTGCTGATATATTTAAACAAGCTTTCACATCTTTTATTATTTGAGGGAACTTCTGTTTAAACAACTGACAATGTTTTGAGGGGGAAAGGATTTAATTTTTGGTCAAACCAAAATACTATCACTTTTCCCAATTATTACTATTTTTCTGGCTAGTTTTTTTGAGGACAAGTGATAAAAGTTTCTTTAAAATTAGGTTTTTGTTTTTGTTTTGTTTTGTTTTTTAAGATTGTGAGGTTTTTTATGTTTACTGCTTAGCTCAGTTTCCAGATGTAATGCCACCATCCAGATTACCTCAGAGCTTTGAAGCTGCACTGATTTTCTTTAATGAAGCTTCAGTGTAGTAAATCTGTGTTCTTTTATATGATAGACTGCTGCTGAGTGGCTTAAAAGCATTCATACCTAATAAGACATGATCACCCTTAATATAATCTTTAAGCATGGTTTAAATGTAATGCATAAAAAAATTACATGCTGTATTAGATTGATGCATTATATCAGAAAATTGAACATCTGCAATATAGCTCTCAACAAATAACATTTTTTCATCTTGAATCAGGTTTTTTTAATTGTTTCATCAGACTCCACTATAAGTTGGTATACTGAGTCCAGCTTTTGCAAGGTTGTCTTGCTCCCTGCAAAATACTGATCGATAGGGTTAGATAAAGTCAATCTCAGAGCTTGAGAAGTATCATGGGACACCTGATAGCAAGAAGATTAAACCTTTTAGCTGGGCTGTAGATACCAAAGCATTCTCTAATCTCTGATTCCTTTGTAACCAGGTTCACAAATGCCATCACTCTTTGACTATGTGGACAAAACTGCTCCAATGCTAAATATTGCAATAACAATTAAAAGTGTGACACTGAAACTGGAACAAGTCTAAATATCTTGGAATAGAGAAAAATATTTGACCTATAAAGCTTGAAGCCTTTTGGGTTTAGGACTCATGATCACATGACCTTGTCTCCAGGGGCGTCGCTGGGGCCTGGCACATGGGGCTTGTGCCCCAAATCCCAGCACCAGTGCTCCGAGTCCTGGTGCAGCCCCGCCTCTCCTGGTCTCTGGTCGGGGATCCAGGGCCTGGCTGGCCGTGGTGGTGGCAGCTGCTTCTGGCCTCGTCCTAGGCTGGGCCACCCGCGGCTGCAGCTACTGCTCCCTGCCCTGTCCCTGGCCAGGGATCTGGGGCCAGGCTGGTGGCATCAGGCGCCTCAAGCCGGGTCGGGCCCCAGTGCAGAATCAGGGCCAGGGAAATGGCCTGGGCCAGTGCCCTGGGTCCTTCCCTGGGGCAGCGACACTCCTGCTTCTCTCAGCAAATGGCTAATCAGTCAATGCTTGTCATTTCTTCCATCACAAGAATCCACTGGGCCTGCCTTGAATTCTATTTTTATATTTTTGGCATTGTCTTCTGTATATTCCTGGTCGATTCTTCAAATGGCCTACCTAGAATAGCTGTAGCAGGAGGACAAGGAACATGCCTTTAACCTATAATCCCATTGCGTCCTAAAACATAATCATACACTCGACGTGTGTACACACCCATCTGTATAATATTATGTTTATAATGTTATGATAAATAGCTTGTTAAACTGCAGTGTTGTTGCCACTAAGTGAACTCTGTTTAGATGCATATAGGTAAAATGAACTGGTGAATTTGCTGACATAACTTCCATTAGTCATTCACGTCCTCTCTTCTTGAAGAACAGTCATGATCTGTCTTGGTAATTTTATGTTGCCTACTATCTAAGGATCTCAAAATGCTGTATAAGCATAAATGAAGTAAGCCTCATAAGTCTCTGGTGAGACAGAGACGTGTTATCTTAGAAGAGGAAAATGAGGCCAGGTGAAGTAATTTATCAAAATCTCAAAGCTGTGGTTGGAACCCAGATCCCCTTGTGCTTTAATTCTCAAACTTTTCCCCCCACAATTTTACTTAGAACAGGAAGGTATAGTTAGGAAGATCCTAAATTAAAATTAATGTTTAATCTGAACTCCTCTTCTTTTTCTTCCTCAAGGCATTTTTTGTTGACCACAATTCCCGCACCACCACATTCATCGATCCACGGCTTCCGTTGCAGAGCAGCAGGCCCACTAGTGCATTAGTGCATCGGCAACACTTAACCAGACAGCGCAGCCACAGTGCTGGTGAGGTAAGTCTGCACTGCTCCTCATGATAATTGGCTAACAAGGATTTCAGGATCATAGAGTTTTCACATTACTCCATTTAAACATTATTTTGTCAGTAGTTTAATAGTTCTGTCAATGTGATTTCCACCTGCAAACAAAATACATTCTTACCTTTTGAAAAAATAATGAGAGTCTTTATTATTCCAGTAAAGGTATGATCTAATTATGCTGATAATCTGATAGGCGTTTATATGCTGCTCTGAAATGTCAGTAATCCCATCAAACCACAGGAGGGCTCTTGAATACAGATTTTTTCACTAAACAGCAGCAGCCTGTTTTTGTTCTACCACAGCAGTTTACACTGTCTAGGCAAGTGTCCAAGCAAATAAGTGATTTAATGTAGCAAAACAAGTTGGTGTGCATGCACAACTAAATATTACATTGTTTTCCCATATAAGTCATGGCACCAAAAAAGGTAAAAGTTGTTCTTACCACTGATAGTATGTCAGAAAGTTAACTTATGGGCCATGTGGTATCACACCAGAAACAATAATATAACCTTTTAAAAAATGGATTCCAGGTAGAAAAGCTCAAAACCTCTCATGTGAATATAAAGAAATTGTTTCTTTGGGTTCTGCTTACAAAGCTCTTGAACTGTATTGTTTTCACTAGAAGGCTTTGAGTAAATTATGTCAGAGCTTTAAGATATTTTTATGTTTTTATATACACGTGAAATTTGTAAGGAGTCTTGTAGCACTTAAAGACTAAAGATTTATTTATTGCATGAGCTTTTGTGGGAGAAAATCCCACTTCGTCAGACGCTTTGAAGAGGGGGAACTTACAGAATGGGATGAAAATAAATGCAGGGGAGTGTAAGACATTTCATCCCATTCTGTAAGTTCCCCCTCTTCAAAGCATCTGAGGAAGTGGGATTTTCTCCCATGAAAGCTCATGCGATAAATAAATCTGTGAGTCTTTAAATGCCACGAGACTCTTTGTTTTTTTAGCTTTACTAGATTAACACGGCTGCCCCTTTAGAACTATTTAAAAATTGTAAGCTCATTCCTTGTCTGTACCAAATTTATCTTCAGTTGGAGGAGGTGGGTGGGAAAAGTGGTTCTAAGTGATCTTTTCACTCCCTTCATCTAGGGTTGGCCAGGGGCCTATATTGCACTCAGCCTCATTTAGAGGAGCTAGAATGCTGCTCTAATTTATGTTTTTTGTGAGTAGCAGCTATGGCAGATGAGGATCTGCCAGAATGCTTCCCTGCCCTTAGCATGCACCTTCTGTGTTTCCCACCATTGGTGAACTTTACTCATGGGGAGTAAGTGACATATGGCTGACGCTATTTGCTTTGAATAACCTGAGAATTCCTCTGCTGTGGGGGGAAACCTGTGCTGCCTTTTTAGGGCATCTTTCTGCCCTCTACATTCTGATAAAGTCTGTAATTAGGCAACTACAAACTGTTCTACGCTGCTTTGTTCAGTGCACAGAATGGAGAGTGAATAAGGCTGTGAACTGCAAGAGTTAAGATGGTCTTTTGTGTTGAGGGCACTGCACTAGACTTAAAAGAACTAGATCATCTGATCCTGGCTTTGCCATAGATTTACTAAGTGATGTTAGGCAGGCTCTGTTATGATGTGTATGTATATAACTGGACTGAATTAAAGTTGTGAGGACAATGTTAATTCTAGTATTTTCTTGTTTTGATTTTTGCAATTTTTTTAACCTAATCTTTGGTATATAATGCTATCCAGAATCACAACCTCTTTTAGGGTATAAGCATCTTGAAGGATGAGTCTTTATACAGTACCTGTTATAGACAGAATACAAAATGGTTTTGGTGATATAACTTGTTATTAGCTCGAGTTTGGGATTTATCACTAGTGGCAAAACCAGTGCTGTGCAGATCACCTCAAAGTACTACTGATAAAATATTCATAGCACCCTACTGCTAAAAATATAATGTATGTATAGCAACCTCACTTCATTTTTGCCTTATTTTAGAAAGGATTTACTTTAGAAAAATGATTTGAGCTTTAACTTTTTTACTGGGACTGTCATATCCTGACTCCCATAAAGCTAGTTTTTCTTAGTTAAAATATACTAGCCTTGGATTGGTTTAAAAAAAAAAGGTAGTATAAATTTTGCAAGGGATTGAGTGCTGATCCCTTTGTGTGGGGGTTTCACATGTGGGATGCATGTGCCTACCATGCTCCTAAGATTGAAAATTTGTGGCAAGTAGTGTCTGTTTGTTCATATCTGCACAATTGCTCTCCTTGGCTGCAAATCAAGGGTGTAAGGGGGATTGCTGATCAAATCCTCTCCAATGTCGTCTTATCAGTGCATGGGCTGAGTTAGAATCCTCTCTGTCTACAGCTACACCCTTCTTCATATGAATCCATAAATACATATTATAAGTAGTTGTCGGTATTTTAGTACTGAGGTCTTCTAGTAGTGTTAGTATAACTTTTTCCCCTGCATTGGGCAGCTTTTTTCCTCTGAATGCCCTGTGTCCCAGAATTTAATAACTGTATCACCTGACTCTGCTCCTTCTCAGAGAGCAATAAATACCAGCACTACCTTTATTGCCTTGGCGAGGCTCTCATCTCCACTTACTGCAGAATCTCTCACTTCTTCCCTCCCCAGACCCATGAAGATTGAGAGCTCTGGAAGAAAAAATCTCATGCATAAGGGCATGAGACCTCAGTCAGCTTTTGGCTGAGTGGATCTCCCCTCATACATCGAACTGAGTTAGATGAGTGACATCCCTCCAAGCACAAGCTCAGGAGTTTAGGCAATATGTGCTCAGACCGAAGTCCTTTCCTAGAGTTTCTCATGCGATCATGGGGCACTCTTTCACAAGCATCAGGACAAACCCTCTTCTAATTCTTCTCTTTGAAGATAAGATCCCTCCCCAATGCCATCCAAGTTGGGTGAGTCCTCAAATTCAGATACTAAGGACTTGTGCTGCTTAAACCTCCTTAACATGCATGAAGGGGTAAGTATTTTTTGATATTGACTTTGGTTTTGATGCATAAGCCAAAGGATTGGCACCCATTGGCACAGTCAAAGAGCTCCAGACTAAAATCTGCACCAATACCAGCCCATCTCCAAAGGCACCGGACAGCCACCATAACCAGGGAGCTGCTGGATCCATCAGTCCCAACCATCAGTGCATTCGTTACTCTGGGACGGTGCAAGGCCTATGCCCCTGGAGGATATTTTCACCCTCACCCATCCTCAGTCTTCTTTTCTTTTGGGCCTGACTTTATTCAGCAACATGGTCTCACTGGAGGAAGAAACTATATCAGAGACATGGGGTCAATCTCCTGTTCCTTCCATGAGCCAGATCACTTGTTTGCAGGTACCACTGCCTCCAGTGTTTGAACAGGAACGTGCCTTCTCATCAGCAGAGTTGGAAAGTTCAGATGAATCATTACCTCAGTGTAGGGATGCTAGCCTTGAGAAACACTCTAGCAGATTTGTATTCTATGCCATTTAGGGTTCTGGTGGTACCTAATGCCATGCGGTGTTTTTTCCTTCCTCAACCAGATGATCCTTCATACTTGAATGAGTTGGGCCCCAGGGATCCTTGCATTACACACAAGATCTGTGTATGAATCCTACCAACCCCTCCCCTCACTGACACCAGCCAGCTCTGTTAGAGTATGAAGGAGAAGAGATTGTGATGGATCCAATAATCCCAATGACCATCTCATCCTCTCCAATTATTCTATCTTCGCTTGATGATCACCAGTAGTATGAAGAGCTCCTACAGATATTTTGCTCCTTTTTAAAAAGCTACATTCAGAAGCAAAATGTAGATCTAAGCAAACTACCATTCTTGGAGGAAAACTAATATTTAATGGAAAAAAACTCGGAGTATTTTCTTTTGACTTGCCTATCCAAAAGCTTTGATGTTTAACATCTGATGATCTCATTTGAGATTGAGAACCCATTAAAAGAAAAACATTTTACAGAAGTTCTTTTAATCAAAAGAGGAATTAGAACACTGAGCTAGAGCTAACACCACCATTCAACTTTATACTTTCTAGCACTTCAATATCTGTGAAGGAAATGGTCTTTCCTTTTCTCATAGTGAGTGTGTTGTGAGTGAGTGAGTGTAATACAACAAGATCAAACCCACAAAAAGTCAGAAAATTGAAAAAAGTTGCTCTGACATCATAGTCACTACTCAAACAAAGCGTGCCTTTTCTGTAAACAAAAATTCTATATCAGTACTATCTTGCTCCCTGTGTGAATTCAGATTCATATTTGCTGTCTTTGGTGATACAAAATCAAATTGATTTTACTGTTTTTTACTTGCGCATGTCCTGCCCAGCAGACTGCTTAAAGAGAGGAAGCTGGATTCACATACTTTTCTTACTCATCACAAAAATTGCTTCCTGTAGATCTAGGCCATGATGAAGTTTGGAAATGGTATTTTTTATTTGTTTGCTTGTCTTTATTTTGTTGCTGGTTGCTGACAGTAATTACTATTATATTTTCAGGTAGGAGAGGACTCGCGTCATTCAGGACCACCAGTTCTACCAAGACCATCCAGCACATTTAATACAGTCAGCAGGGCTCAGTACCAGGACATGGTTCCAGTGGGTATGTATGACTTGAGATTCTCTTGAGAGAAGTATACATTGTTTTAAATGTGCATGTCAATGTGCACTGCTTGGTATTTCTTATGTTTGCATTTACTCTATATTATAGCTAACACGATGTATTACATCACTTCCTATCATGGAATTTCAGTTTGTATACGTAATAATGAAAAACTGCCCTGAATGACCAATTTATTAATATGAAAATGTTTGCTAGTTAATGTAAAGGGTTTCTTGCATTAAAATTTTTAACTTTTCCTCAGAAGTAAATCACAGAGTTATGAATAGAGGATCAGATTGTGCATTGACGTACGCTTTGTTGAGTCTCATCCCTTTCAGTAATTTCAATGAAAAGATTGGGTTTCAGATACATTCCATGAGGTGTTACTCACCTAAGAATTGGTCAATAGCTTAAATACTGTTCAGGGAAGGGAACATGTACACACACCTGCCCTTTGAAATCAGTGCCATTAAGACAGTAATTCAGTGTACTGAAATTAACAGGCATTATGGAAAAATTCAAGATTGATTGATCTGCTTGACTGTGGATCTTTGTTCTGTAGCAGTTACTTGATAGTCAATATGAATTTAAATTCCTTTCCCTTGTAATGGACACTGCATATTTTTTAGATTCAGCATTTGATAATGATTTGAACAAAGATAATTAATTTATTTAATACTTTAATTGCTGATTAATAATTGACAGTGGAACAGGCAACAGCTGTTTGAGTGGGGGCCCTCACCTGGTAGATGGAACCACTTAAGAGACATGAGTAAATATAAAATATTATATGAAAGTTAAAAAACAAAATATAAAATATAAATGTTATATTTTCTTTGCGTGAGGACAAATAGACAGAAATGAAAAGGTTGTCGTCAAACACATTTTAATTTTCATTATTTTTGACTGTAATATTTGCTAGACATTCTTAAAATGCTTCATTAGTGACTGCATATTACTCACATTTGGCATAATACAAGTTGTCTGCCCATCTATGCAACAGCAGAATTGTTCTTGTGATTAGAAATGTGTGCAGCTGTGTGTAAACGGTGTGTGTTCAAATTCATGCTGCAGAGTCAGTAGAGAAGCTGATGCACTAAGTTTTAATGCGATACATCATAATCTTGGGTATTGGGAAGGAAGTTATAGTTCCCAGTGAGAGAGCAGGAGAGTTATAAATGCATGACAACCTTAGAACGTTTCTTACCAGATAAATCTGTTTGAAAGTACTGTAGGTCGAATTGCCTTATGACCATTGACAATGTCCCTATGAATTTTTTTACTGTTAATTTTATTCCTTTCTATTTCTGATGCTGCAAAAAGGAAGAGGAATACAATCTTTGAATCTCTGAATCTCTTTTGAAAGCACAGAAATTCGGGAAATTCTTCATTAAGGTGGAAAAGCTGGCCGTAACACCTGTCATTGTGTAGCCTAGAAACGCTGTGCACCATAAAGGTTTAGAATTACATTACCAGGCAAAGGAGCATGGGTTAAAGTGGGGTGGAGTCCTAAATTTTCAGACTTATGTGTGAAGGTCTTGCTTTTGTGAGATTGTATCAGACTCTTAATATGAGTAAAATAGGTAATTTTCAAAGTAGTGCAGGCAGGGGAAGAGAAAACAAAATAAAAATACCCATCCGTTAATGTGCATTCAGTAAGAAGCAAACTGTAACACATAATTTTAGTGAACTTAGGTTTTTCCAAGTTGTGTAATTATAAGAAATAAGAACTAAGAAGTATGGAATATGAGGGATCCAACACTTTATTCGTGTGGACATATTTTCCAGGTTGGTATAAGCTGAGGGTGCATGAGATGAAATATTATAAAACTCTGAATTCTTCAAAAGGACACATTAACATGTGATTGAGTGTTTTAATTTAGAATTTGATTCATCATAAAGATGGCCATATACATCAAAATCCAGTGATAGCTGCATCAGCCTTTAGGCTGAAAGTGTAACAAAAAGATTAATGTGGTAAATAAGATTATGAATGTAAAAACATAATTTCATTATTATTATTACTATTCACAAATTACAGAAATATAATACTGTTTTTCAAGTACACCTGTTTGCAGCAACCTGTTTTCTGTTGTCACTTGCAGCCTACAACGACAAGATTGTTGCATTTCTCCGACAACCCAATATCTTTGAAATTCTACAAGAGCGTCAACCAGATCTTACCAGGAATCATTCACTCAGGTAATGATGTTGATTCTGTTACAACTGACTGTCCCATTTAAAACAGACTAAAAATTACTGTTCCTTTTTCTGGTGAAGTTTGTGGTGGTTCGTTTTGTTTTGTTTTGTTTTAAAGGCAAATTGCTTACTGGCTGAATGTTCATTGGTCATTTATAAATTTAAACTCTCCCTCTCCCTTCCCAGCCTCAAAACAAAATCTTGTGCAATTTCAGCATGTCAGAAACAAGCTTACTCAGAGAACTGCAGCGAACATCCCTTTAATGTAGTGTTATGTAGTGGCCTTGAACCTTTGCAGAAGTGCAGTTATACTTTTTCAGGGGTTTGCAAACATGCATCCAGCTTTCAGCAGCAAGATCATAAATAGTGTACTTCAGTCTTTCCTCATGGCCGAGCTCCTCAGCTGTCATCAGACTGTGCCCAACTAGGGCAAGTTTTCCCATGCTGGGAAGAGATACAGGAAAAAGAAATTGAATAATAGGCACAAGTTAATAGAGGGAGCCAAAGTTCCCTCTAAGGTTTGGCAGCTTGTGTGCAAAATTTTGAACCCGTGTGCAGAACTTTTTCTGAATAAAATTTTTGTGCAACTTCACGTGATGGAAATTATTGAAAAATATAGAACAATGAAAAATTAATAAGTTATTTAAAATTGATTTATATTAATAATTTGAATGTATTCTGTCCGTATGTGACATTTTGTCTCATCAATTGTTCAGTACAGTACTTTTTGTCTGCCTTTGTTGTTTTCCCAAAATGAATAAGCACATAAAAAAGTTTAAAAAGTGAAAGCAATTAACTTGCCTCTTGTTTTTCATTTTGCACGGCAGCCCATTTTACAATTTAAAAAAAAGTTGTCCTAAATTGTTTCTGGCCAGTTTAAATGCGACCCTTTATTTGTTTTACTTAATTGGTCACTATTAGTAGTTTTAATCATGGTACGCTTTATTTTCTTCATTTTATTAGTGTTTGCTATATATATTTTTTCCCAATTTAGCCCTTCCCTAAGGAGCAACAGGCCAAAAGTTAAAAAACCCACCACAGGTCTCAAACCTATGACCCTGAGATTACAGCTCTGTTGTGCTACCAACTGAACTACAGGGGCTCTATGTATAAAAGCTTCTAGAAGTAAAGGATAACAGTGTACTCCACTGCCCCTTGATTTCCCCCCTGCATAAACTGCTTTTTACTCCCTCTGTGTGCACCTGTGCAGCAAATTCTTAACATCAGCATCATGGGCTCCAGCACTGTGTTGGGGCTACCCCCCCCCCC
>ML681988.1:2173744-2184134 GCA_007922195.1 Podocnemis expansa | reverse complement strand
CCCCCTCTGTGTTTGCAAGCCGCCAACTCCCTCCATTCAAGGACAGACCACAGCCTATCTCCATGTAGCCTTTCCCAGAAACAGCCACCTCTGTCACCTCAGCCAGCTACCAGGCCTCTCTGTCCCTGCACAGGCTAGTTAGAGCCTCACTCTAATTAGATGCCTTCAGCCAAAAGCTCCCCTCTTTGCAGAGTGATTAGGTGAGTTGGTCCATTTGGCCCAACTCAATTCTTGCAGGGCTAGTGTAGGGATCTCACCCCCTCACAGAGACAAATCTTATTTCATCCTTTGCCACTTCATGGTAATCCAGTGCCGCTCATCTGCAGAGGGGGATGCACACCCAGTGCCCAACACCAAGCCCTGCAACTGCAGCAGCTGCTGGCATGACAGTGCTCTGAAGATAGGAGTGTGTAGGGCCAGAGCAAAGGATAGGCTGTGGAAGGGCATATCCAGAGGATCTGCTATGTGGAGGATCCCCTGTTTATCCTTCACATTCTGGAGGGGATGTGAAAGGCACATACTGTAGAGGCTGCTTCAGCTGATAAACTGTATTAGGTTTCACAGCCATACCACCTCCTGACCTTTGCCTTGAGCTGCAAGGACTGGCATGAGGATTTGGTTTAACTAACTTCACATTAATTTGTGTTTTCACACTTGATTTGCACACACAGTTATCAGAAACATGCTTGAAATCGACTGGTTGTTCAGCAACAGTCCATTTGCATGTATCAGTATTTTACAGCTCACAGCTGCAGTTTATGTTTGACACTTTATGAACATGATAAAAGCTGTAATGATTGTTAATATTTATTGAATTTCATTCATTTGTATTTTGGAGATTTTGCACTGTCTTTAAGGGTAGATGCTGTAAAATATGTCCTGAGCCAGTTCTTACAATATTATTGGTTGTTAATACCATGTGGTTTGGCATTACGTTTCTAGAATGCTTTTCACAGCTGTAGTGTAATAAAAGCAGCTTGTACAAGATTAGATAAATACCCCTTTCTAAACTCAGTTGTGTGTTTTAAAGTTCCTCCTTAACGGCTTAATTTTAATATGATCTAATTAAAGTTTTCAAGTAGAACGTGGTGGTCTCACCCTAGCTGCAAGTGTGGGCTTGTTCACATAAACAATATCACTGTACTGTCTGCCACAGTTCAGATTGATAGCTACTCTTGATCCAAGATGAAGCCAGAACTGGAATGGCAAGACTGTAGCAGTACAGGATTAAGGTGTTTTGACAGAGCCTTTGTTTTCACTACACAGCTTCACCCAAATTAAAAAAAAAATGGGAGGAGGGGAGGGAAAGACCTGAAAAAGTACCATAAGGATATAAAACTAAGATCAAGTTAGACTGTCTTGTTCCATCAGACCATGTTAGGCTTTTGCTTTTCTAAAAACCAAATAACAAGATGAAAAGTAACCTGGATGAGGAAAGCATGTTGCACATACCTTTCCTTTTTCCCCTGGTGGCCATCTCTGTACAAGATGCCTGTCTTTGAAGAAAAGAATGAGTTGTTTATGAATAACATGAAATAAAAATGACATTACCTATCTTGCATGCAAGATATTTAATCTCAGTTTTATATAATTGTTTGACCTAGTTTTAACGGTGAGAGGATATGTGCAAAGAACTCTTCTGGCATAGATGTTGCGAAGATGTGCACTATGCAAACCTGCTCATTTGGTCAAACACAGGAAGACAAGTCTGTGGTAGAAGGGAAAGAAGTAGTAGGAGAAATATTGAATGTAATCCCACCACATTTTTTATGCAGTCTAAGCTATTTTTTGGTATAATTGGGCAGGAACTTGGTTTATGTTTCTGTTCCTCATCATTTGAAATGCTGTAAGTATGAGTCTGAAAGAAATAGCTGATGTAGTCCTCATTGAATCTATGTGAGAAATTTTGATTAACTCTACATGTGTTTGCATTAGCAACTGGGGTAATTTAAGTCCCACTATTTCCATTCAGGCAATTTTACCATGAGTTTCACACTATTTTGTGGGGTTTTTTTCCCTTAAATCCTGGAGCCGTGTGATTAGATGGGAAAGCATCATTTTACTTTTTATTTTAAAAAGTAGGTTTCTAGTCCCTTTGGTTGCTGAAAAAGATCAAAATCCCAAGTCATATAAAATGAATCCCAAATGTATTTATTTTTTCTATTTATTTCATGATTTTTAAGCCAAACATATGATTTTTTTGGTGCTAGACTGGTGATTTTTTGCATACTTGATATTGATAAGAAAGGGACAGTTTGAAAAGAAATAATTTTGGAGTCCTGATTTGCTGCCAGTAGCAAAATCAGTGATGTATGATCTGTCTATTTTGGATGTTTTTAAATATGATTACTTATTACTATATATACTTTTCATTTAATGGTTGATAAGATGTATTTAAAAGCCCATCTCTTGGCCTTTCTCAGATGATGTACTGATGTTTTTAGGTGCTATGAATCATGTAGTGATAGCCTCACCTCCTACTCCAGCCTCTTTAAAGTGTAAAAGGCTTGAGTGTTATAAGCAGGCCATAAAAACTCCAGTAGCAACTAGGATAGATTCCGCTGGTCCAGGCTCTATGAAGGCTGACTGAAAGACTCCCATGCAAGTCCTAGTGCGGCGGGTATGCCAGGGCAGGACTGCAGCATACATCACTGTGAAGTCTCTGTACAGCACTGTGATCAATAGGTTAGCCCAGGGAGCTGCCATAACTGGAAAGGGTCCTGTGACTGTCTAAAAGACAGACTCTCCAGCCCTCTGGACGGCCCAGGATGGAGGGTAGGTTGAGGTGTGCACGTGCACAAAGATAACTTAAAGTTACCTCAGCTCAAGGGGTTAAAGTAAGACAGACAGCCTTGAAATGGCATTCTGGGACCCACTATTTTAGGGGCTCAGCATTTCAGGGCCCCTAAAAATAGAAGATGGTGCCAGAATGCTGCATTCCGGGACCCACCATTGAAAAATAGCAGGCCCCAGCACTTAGCTTTGCAATTCCATGTTCTATTTTAGAGCCCAAACGCTGGACCCCTAAAAATAGCAGGCCCTGAAGCAGCGTTCTGCTGTGTTCTGGTGGGCAGGGGCAGAGGCAGGGGCCAGGGGCATTGCTGGGGGGCTCAAGCCCTGCCCTAACCTGGGGTCTGTTGCCTCCTCCAGAGGTGTGCTGCTGCCCCAACCTCAGGCCTACTGCTCCCACGTCTGCAGCTGCACCGCTGCCAGTAAGTGTGGTGGTGGCCCAGCTCACACGGTGGGGGAGGGTATAGGGGGTGCTGGCATGTGGGGGGACAGGAGCTGGGGCTCACCCATGCAGAAGCATTCCAGGCCCCCCCAAATTATACTTTAACCCCTGCTTTGCTCTCCTCGCTTGTGTTAGAAGCACAGCTAAGAATCTGACCCTTGATGTAAGTTCAAAGAACTATTTAGTCTAAAGAGATTGTCTACAGTAAAATAATTTGTCATATTTTCTTACTCTGTGGCTACCCTTTGCATTTATACAATGAATGCTTATATACCACTGATAAAGCAACTGATGAATGAAAAGCGTCTATCTTCCCAAAACATTCTGCTGCTGCTGTCTGTTCTGCGTGTCAAACAGCTGCCTTGCATGAGGGGGTGGTAGTTTAAAATGCTTAACACTGCTTCCCAAGAGAATTGAAACATGCTGTCAGTCATAGTACTTCTGTGTTTGAATACCCACATGCCTCCAGTTGCAGCTGTTGTGTGGCTTTGTGCCTATTGTATGGAGTTTTTTCATTCTTGTGCCAAGTCTTTAGTGTGGGACAGACCTGACTGACAGAACAAGAATGTAATGAATGATCTATCAGATGTGAGTCATATTAACTGTATGTATAAAAGCAGCTGTATGAAATAGCTGGAAATGGATAAAGCACACAAGTTGCATCTTCTGTTAGGATTTCATGGCTACTGTGGCTGCCCTGGTGATTAGCTCAGAAGTTTAGAGGTTCAACTCCTATAGCTGACCATTTACTTTGTCTCTTGTTTGGACTGGGATTAGAGATTGAGCCATTGAAAATTTGCCCTTCACATGAGACCTATCATTTCTTTCAGCAATCTGAAGATGGACATACCTCTCAAGTGAAGGGGAGAGACCTGCTTAGATACTCCACCCTAAGATGTTAAGGGAACCTAAATGCTTCCAAATGACTGAGGGAGACTATTTTTCCTCCAGACAGAGTGCTCATTGCTTCAGTCTCTACTTGACAGTGGTCCCTGGACATTCTCTTCTCAGCTTCACTTCCACAGGTCACACTGAGGTTTATAAATGACAGGCAACAATTTACATTTTAGAGATGACCAGCAGAGAACTAATGGCAGGTGGCTTGTACTGAAACTGACTGACTGTACAATAGATTTTTTGCATTCTTATACTGTGGTTGTGTAAGAGGCAAAGGAGAGCTTCTGCCTCTACTATAGCATCAGCATACTCTTGTTAGTGATTTTTTTGTGATGCTGAACAGCACAGTTAGTCTGAGCAGTCATTACTCACTAACTGTATTGCATTGCTTCCATTGTGAGGAGAAGGTAGACAGAATCGCCAGGTTCATACTGAACTGGTGGCATCTGTGAGGCTAGGGCTGTAGATTAATAGGGACTAAAGGACTCTGTGTTTGGGTTACAGCCTGTAACACTCCCTAAGATAACAGTGAAGGTGCTGAAGGAACTTTATGCCACAAATTGCTTAGTACCCGCCTTGTCTCTCTAATACCCCAGGAGCCACACACAGCTACAACATCACAAACAGCTTTATGCCCATGTCCTCATTGTTTGGGGAAGGTCAGTGTGGAAGAGTTGGCTCTATTGTTGTGAAGACTGAACACTTCAGCAAGGAAAAGTGTATTGCTTGCCTCCCTTAAGAAAGCATTTGTACATTGATTGCTCAAAAAAATCATTGATAATTATTATTCTTAATCTCGCATTTGATTTTTGTGCAAGATTACTGAAAAGGCCATGGTAAGAAAACTCTGATGTTATCAGGATCCCTCAGATATTCTTGATTATCTGGTTGCAAACTTGGAAAAGGCGTAGAGACTGCTTCAGTGGATGAAATCTCCTAGTGATGGATTGGGGACCCAGATAGATACTATTAAATCTGTCAGTTGCCTTTGGTAACTCTTGATGGGACAGCAGTGTTGACATCCATTGAACCCCAGCAGAAATAGAGAAACTAAGGAAAAGCTATGCACTACTTTTTCTCAAATCCTCGAGTGTAGTTTTGCACCATTAGTGTGTGAAAGGGAGCTGTCCTGTGAAATACTACATCCTTCCCTCACCTCTTATTAAATAAGTATTTGAGGCCATCGGAAGGGTTAGTGGGGGTGGGGGTGAGCCTTGGTTATATTGTCTTCAAAATGTTGATGTTACCCAGCTCTATATATCTGTATCTCTGGAGGTACTTACATGGCTTCCAACATAATATCTTTGGTGAAATCAACTTTGATGAATTCATCTTTATGAACTGTTCTGTAAGGTGGAAAATATTCATATCTATCTTCTATATATGGGTATCTGAAGCTGTATTAAATAGGAAATCTATGCCACAGCCAAGAATTGCATCTAGATCTCTTGAGCCTCGGTGTACGGCCTTAACCTCAGCTGAAACAAATGGGGTGTTGTGCTCTTTGTCTGAGGTAGATTGGGGCATGGATAAAAGGCAATTTGGCTGAGGCTCATTGTGGAAAAGATTGACAGGATGTTAACAGGTAGGAGAAAGCAAACTGATGACATGAAGAGATTACATCTGCTCCTTTGACTGAGGGTGTAGCCTGCCTGTCCTCACTCAGCTAGTTAGATGTGAAACTGATGTTTAATAACCAAGCATCAGCCAGCAGTAAGGATGACTTTTTTCCACATCAGGTGGTTGTGACCTTTTCTTTCTTACATAGACCTCGTGATATTATCATCTTTACTTTCAGCATCTTGCGTTTAAACTACTGCAGTGCACACATTCTTGTATATGGGATTACAGCTTAAACTGAATGGTTACTCCAGAAACCAAAGCTGGCACAGAGCATTGGAGCATGCTTACTAAATAGGATTTTATACTGTGAACATATTATACTGGGGCTAAGGATCTGTGCAAGCTGCTTTTTTGGTTTTTTTTCCAGGTGGATATTAAACCTTTGATTTTCACATACATGTCCTTAAATGACCAGTCCAGAGTACTGCCTGTTTCAAAGACTATCTCTCCTTCTGCCATATGTTTGCAGTTGGAAGTGATGCTTCTTCAGCTTTAATAAGAAGGAGTTGCTGGGAGGGCATTTGTTGGGAGGAGAGATGGGGGACTCTTATCTTTCTAATCCAGTCCCATCTTGCCTAAAACAGGGGTTCCCAACCTTTTTAAGGCTGGGGGCCCCTTTCAAACTAAAAAAAAGTTTGTGGCCCCCTTTAGGGTGTCTGGCACTGCCCCAGGCAGAATTTGACCCGCACTGCTCTTCTGCAGGGAAGTGGGGGGCTGCTGCGGCCATGGCCCCCTCCCCTTGCCCAGGGAGCCAGGAGTGGCCACGGCCCCTCTCACTGCTGGGGAGCCGCCATGGCCATGGCCCCCATGCCCCACTGTGTTCTCTACCCACCAATCCATTCTTCACCCCCCTGCTGGTTTCCTGTCCTCAACCCACCCAGGGCACTTGGCCACCCTCCAGGCTACTCCCCCAGCAGGAGAAAACTCCCAGCCTGGGGGAAGCTCCCTTCTGGCTGGAAGCCTGGGTCTCTGTGGCAACTGGAGATCCTGGCAGCATCTGGCCCCAGCTCCCAGCCTGTCTGTGGACCCCCTGGAGCCACTCTGTGGCGCCCCAAGGGGTCTGTGGACCCCAGATCGGGGACCCCTGGTCTAAAATAATTCAAATAATTTGAGCTTCTGAGTACATTGAAAAAACAGATCTGTTTGCTCAGGCTGTCAGCTGAGGAGATAGAATGGTCAGCATTTTTGGAGATGGGTGGAATGTAATATGATTTAATATAAACTCTTTTTGGTGAGGGATTGGTTTACATGGCTTAGGCATGGAATTATACTCCTAAGAATTAATTTATTATTATATATACTTTAAAATGGATAAAGATGCACAGAACCAAGGATATGTACATTTTTATACTTTAGATAGATATTTTACATCAAAATAGGAGAGGAAAAAAAGGCCCCACATATATATGGTGCAAACTGTGGCTCAGTCTATACATTTGTTGTTGATATTAACTATGCATTGGATGATCCTTTTAATAGGTACAGAGTGTCCTTTCAGATATAGTCTCTGCCTTTCTTTATGTATGCTTTCCTGGTTCTAAAACTGAATAAGGTCAATGTTTAAAATCTTGAGCCTCTAGAGGTGCTTTATTTCTCTCCTCGAGGGCTTTCTCATTACAAAAGGTGATTTTGCCTTCTCTCTACCTCCCCTCCTTCTAATATGCTGTACCACACTGTTTAAATCTAAACAACTATTTTGATTTGCTGAAAAAGTCTGACCTGATCCTATGACTTATGCTTCCCGGCATTTCCCTGAAATTGGACGTGCACAATGTGCCAATATGATTGCTGAGCCACTAGCTATTATCTCTGAAAACTTGTGGCAAACAGGGAAGGTCCCAAATGATTGGAAAAAAGCAAATATAGTGCCTATCTTCAAGAAAGGGAAAAAGGAGAACCCAGGGAATGGCAGACCAATCGGTCTCGCCTCAATCCCTGGAAAAATCATGGAGCAGGTCCTCAAAGAATCCGTTCTGAAACACTTGGGGGAAAAGTGATCAGGAACAGTCAGCATGGACTCACCAAAGGCAAATCATGCCTGACCAACCTGATTGCCGACTATGATGAGATGACAGGATGCAGGAATAGCTGTTAATGTGGATATACCTTGAGTTTAGCAAACCTTTTGATATGGTTTCCCACAACATTCTTGTCAGCCAGTTAAGGAAGTATGGTTTGGATGAATGGACCATAAGGTGGATAGAAAGCTGGCTAGATCATTGGGCTCAGTGGGCAGGGATCAATGACTCAACGGCAACCAGTAACTAGTGGAGTGCCCCAGGGGTTGGTTCTGGGGCTCGTTCTGTTCAACATCTTCATTAATGATCTGGATGATGGGATAGATTGCATGCTCAGTAAATTAATGGATGACACCAAGCTGGGGGGAATGGTAAACACACTGGAGGCAAGAGTAGGATTCAGAGGGCCATAGACAAATTGGAGCATTCGGTCAAATGAAATCTCATGAGTTTCAACAAGGACAAATGCAAAGTCTTGCACATAGGACTGCTACAGGCTGGGGGCTGATCGGCTAAGTAGCAGCACTGTAGAAAAGGACCTGGGGTTATGGTAGATGGGAAGCTGCATATGAGTCAACAATGTGCCCTTGTTGCCAAAAAGGCCAATGGCATATTGAGCTGCATCAGTAGGAATGTTGCCAACAGATCAAAGGATGTGATTATTCCCCTCAGTTTGGCACTGGTGAGGCCACATTTGAAATAGTGTGTCCAGTTTTGGTCTTTACGCTACAGAAAGGATATGGACAAATTACAAAGAGTCCAGCGGAGGGCAATGAAAATGATTAGGGTGTTGGGGCACATGCCTTATGAGGAGAGTCTGAAGGAACAAGGTTTATTTAGTCTTCAGAGGGGATTTGATAGCAGCCTTTAACTACTTGAAGGGGTGTTCCAAAGAGGAGGGAGGTTGGCTGTTCTCATTAGCAAGAGATGACAGAACAAGGAGCAGTGGTTTCAGATTGCAGCTGGGGTGGTAAAGGTTGGATGTTAGGAAAAGCTTTCTCACTAGGACGGTGGTGAAGCATTGGAATGGGTTACCTTGAGAGGTGGCGGAATCTTCGGAAACATTTAAGGCCTGGTTAGACAAAACCCTGGCTGGGATGATTTAGTGGGAGTGGTTCTGCTTTTAGCAGGGAGTTCAACTAGATGACTTCATGAGGTCCTTTCCAACCTTATGATTTCATGATTTATTTTCCTCCCATTCTGTAAGTTCTCCATCTTCAAGCATCAGATGAAGTGGGATTTTCTCCCATGAAAGCACATGTGATAAATAAATTTGTTAATCTTTAAAAGTGACAAGACTCCTTGTTTGTTTTAATAAAGACTGTGTTACTTAGGCGACTATTTTGCAAACTATTCCACTTCACTTAGGGCTCCATGCAGGCATAAGTGTTCGTCCATATGATGCATCTTAGGGCACTGAGGCTTTAAATGCCACTTTGATAGGAGTCAAAAAAAACCCCAAAACCCTTATGTGGTGGTTAAAAGACTGTAGATTTATAGAGAATAAATCCATCAGTGGCTATTAGCCAAGGTGGTCAGGGATGCAACCCCATGCTCTGGTTATTCCTGGTCTCTGATTGCCAGAAGCTAGGTGTGGACAACAGGAGATGGATCACTTCATGTTTGCCTCTTCTGTTTGTTCCCTCTAACCTGGGCACTGGCCACTGTCAAAAGACAGGATACTGGGTGGGTTACATAGGCCATTGGTCTGACCTACTAATATGGCTGTTCTTGTGACAAACATTGTTTTATCAAATAAACCTTCTGTAATAAATTTTTTTTTAAAGGTTGGATTATAGTGGACCTTCAAGAGAATTTTTTTTCCTGGTGTCCAGAGAGCTCTTCAATCCATATTATGGCTTATTTGAATATTCGGCCAATGATACCTATACAGTACAAATAAGTCCCATGTCTGCTTTTGTAGACAATCACCATGAGTGGTAAGAATTAATTTTTAATCTTTCTTTTTCTGTTGTTTCCACTTGTGGAGAATCAGCTCATATTTGTTCAGTCTTGTTAACACAGAGTTTGATCATTTTAATCAACAATAAAGTAATTGCAGTTCTTTAGACTTTTTTTTCAGTAGTTGGTTTTAACAGATATTGTTTCTCACAAAGTCAGCAAAGAAGAGATTTGGAACATATGTCCTGTGGGTTTGGCTCACAACATGAAACTCCACACTTCTTCTACAAGAGCAAACATTTGCTTCACCAAAGCAAAGGCGGGCCTTTGTGCATGAAATGCAGTTATATTAAACACTGGCTGGTAGTCAACTCCTTGAATGAAAGATTTAAATCAGCTTTTATTGCATGTAGTTTGTTTGGAATTTCTCCGTGAATATAGATTGTTCCTAGTAAGGCAGTCCACATCTGGGATAGGAAAAATCTGTGGCGATATCTCTTCTTGGTTTTTGCTATGGAAAAAATGGTCATTGATTGATAGAAAAGCTTTTAATCAAGGTCCATGTTTGCTTTTAAAATATGCGATAAGGATGTACCATGAGGAATCTGAAAAACAGCAGATGAAAAAACTTGAAATGATATACAGTATAGATCTGTAAAATTTATCTTTTTCACACACACACACACACACACACACACACACACACACACACACACAC